>JASANB010001253.1:0-107523 GCA_030248155.1 Sabatieria punctata
TTTTTGGTACCTTCGTCGACCAAACGTTCTCTAATTTCCCATGCGAAAATGGTAGGATTTTCGCGCTTGTATTGTTCAATTTTGGCCACAACCGTTGGCGTGGCTACCTTCGGCTTGGTGCCAGATTGGGCGTTCGAATTCTGCTGTCCACAACGCCGACCCAACTTGGTCATGGCGCGTACTCCTGAAGGTTGGAAGGTAAAGAAACGAATCTAGAAGCTATAGGACTCACCCCACAAGTGAAGCAGCTGCTCTTGCGAGAAGTAGGGGTGGTAGGCGGGAATGAGTGAAGTGCTCCTGTCCATGCCGAAGCAACAAGCCACTGACCGTTTGACCGCTAAAGAGCGAGCGAGTGTTTGAGCAGTCTGGCGACTGGGCGGCGATTAGATGAGTTAATCCTGTGTCCTTTCGTTGCACTTACACCATCGGTACAGCCGTGCAAACAAGTCAAGTGGCTTTTAACTGCCTACGGTAGTTGGGTCACGTGATTGCGTGGCAAACACCGGCGCCGCTGTCAAGTGTTTTGCACACTCAATCGCTGTTGCCTGGGAACTTTGCGCTTTTTCCTAATTTGCCCAGATCTAGTTCAAGTTAGCTACTCTCTGTCGCATTCTTAGCACCCCTAGCGGCCGTCCGCCGAACGATTGCCAATGTTTTACGATAAGCACTTGATGGCCGAGATAAGATGTTACCTTGAGCACACGTGGCGGCAATGCAGTCAGTTGTTTAAAGCGGCCCTAGCGCTATGGAAACCAAGCAAATCCGACAACTTTGCGAGACGGCCGTTCAAGTCAGTCAGCACGCCTACTGTCCTTACAGCAATTTCGCGGTAGGCGCAGCACTGCTCTGCAACGATGGCACCGTTTTTACCGGTCGGTTTTTGCTTTAATTTAACCATCTAACAACAGTTCCGGCTCTCTCTGCTTCAGGCGTGAATGTTGAAAATGCCACGGTCGGCGCCACCGTCTGTGCTGAACGGACAGCCGTGGTCAAGGCGGTATCCGAGGGGAAACGACAATTCTCTGCTGTAGCCGTCTTTTGTCGGTTTGTTGACCTTTTAACTTTGACTTATTCAAAATACTCACATTTTTAGTAAGACTGATGAGGAGCCCGCAATGCCTTGTGGAATTTGCAGACAATTTCTTAGAGAGGTACTGCTAGAATTTTGACTTGTCTAGACTAAACCAATCTGCAAAACGATAATTTTCTTTTCTAGTAATAGTTAGCTTACAGCTAAACGGTTAAGTTTACTGAACAAACTGTCTCCTCGCTTTAATCAGGACCAGAAACGGAGGTGGAGCAAAGGGTACTGTTTAGTAGCTAACTAGCCAATAGGTTGTCCCTTTCCTAAGGTACTAAGTTTCTCTAAACAGTACGTGCAGAATATGAGTATTTCACAGGAGAATGCTGAATTTTAGTTTGGCATCTTCGATGTGTACGCGGTGAATGCTGACCTCACAAAAGTGGTCAAAACGTCCACAGAAGAACTATTGCCTCATCCTTTTACTCCCGATAAATTGTTGAACAGTAGTGGTTTATTGAAATAGAGTTCATATTTATAATTTACAGAATAAATAACAAACTGCACTATTGCTTGATTTGGAAAATGATGGGTTAACAACTCAACAGCACTTTGATTCCTTCTGGGACAAGAAAAAGTTGAACTCCAATGGTGACTAGAAATAGCAGCAGACAACAAGATATTTGCCAACAATTATGACCGGCGATACTCTGTACGGTGAAAAAAATGCTCTCTGCACATAGATTCGGCAAAATTCAAGAAAGACTAAAATACGAATGTGATACCGGGGCTTTGTGATAAAACTAAAACTAGAAGAAAAACCACTAGGTAGTTTTGAAAATTTGAGCACAAAAACGACGTCCCCCTGAGTTAAGTAGGCTACATTTTGTCTTCGGTACCTAGCAACTGGCCATCTCGCATTTTTTCCGAATATGCTAGCGGCTCCATTTGTTCACTGGTTTTCGCGTCTGTCAACTGATCCTAAAAAGGCAAAAAAACAAGTTAAACACACTGCGACCACTAAATCGAACTTACAAAATCAATGCCACATTTCATTTTCTGGCGCACAGAATTCGGACAACAGGAGAACAATTTGAAGACTGGCACAAACAATCGAGGATCCAGATCCTTCTTGCTTTCAGAACCTAAACGTGTGGTCTGTCGGAGCAACAGGACGTATCCAATCGATTTACCTGAGACTAGACTGACAAGCAGACCGACCACAAGATAGACCAGCACGCCTGACAAACTGTAATACTGGTACGACAGACGGTAGAGCTCCACCAAAGGACTCGTTCTAAATTGCACACGCTGTATTAGGCCTAAGCACGAAAAATTAGGTCTTGCTTGTGTTCGCTATATGCATGAATTGTTCCGCACCCAGAGAAGCAAATTTGTTTAGACTTAGTCGAACAAAAAGGTGTAGTGTTGACGATTTCTAAAGGTTAAAATTTGATTTCGGCGTTTGCGCCGATTTTCCGAAGACATTTTTGTGCTGGGCCTTCCAGGTAGCGGACGACCGGCACCAGATTTTTGTTCGGTTTCCTAAAAATTTAACAAATCTTCCGATAAATTCTGAGACCTCTGACTTCGGGATCGGAATCGGAATTCTGGTCGGTCCCTACCCTACTTCCAGGGGATAATTTCGATTAGGTAAGAAAAAATAAAAAGTATTATATCGAGAAAGGCTGTAGGTAAGTAAGCATAGTAACTTACGAGGTAGACACGACCTGACCCCAATCAACGGGCAGAGGCAATGTCCAGTTGGCCGGTAAGGAGGCGTTGGGCGAGCAGAATCCTTGGTTAAGAGGCAGAGTGACCGGTCTGACGCCGGTGACGGTGGCACCAAAACCGACCCAGAAGTTCACTCCCAAAGAGACCACCAGACCAACCAGGGCACCCCAGCGATTGGCGCACGGAAAAAACATCCCCAACACGAACGCTCCTAAGACAGGACCTCCCACCATGCCGAATATTGACATGGCTATCTGTAAAGACGCGATCAATTAGTTTAGAATCATCCGCTACTTGACTACCTGCAGCACCGTAGATTGCAGAAGACTGAAGACAAAAGCCAAAGCGATAGCCAAGAGACCGAAGAAGAGAGCTGAAACTTTCTCAGACAGTTCTCTCAGATTTGTAAGCAACCCTCAACACCTACTCACCCAAGCCTTTGCAGATCCAGGCTCCTGTTCTTGTATTCAGGGGCTCGGCACTTTTGATTCGGTACAGCGGTTTGATAAAGTCTTCCAGCACAACGCCACTCAATGCGTTGCAGCCTCCGGCCAGTGTACTGAAATTGGGATCACTTCATACATGTAACAGCTCCGGGCTGACCTGGGGAGGGGGTAGGGGGGTTTCCTCAGGTGGGGGGGTCGAGGGGGGTTTCGCCCAGAGAGGGTTCCCAAATTTCAAAAAGCTCCAAAACGCCGGGATGCGTTTTTTTAGCACTTTTTTTCAGCAAGGACGTTAAAAATCACTATTTTAAGCTGTCAAATAGCGTTCTAGAGCTAAAAACAAGCAAAAAACGACAAAAAGGGCTTCCAAAAACTAGTGTCCCGACGATATGAAAATTCGTCGATATTCGATATCGATATTTTCAGCTCAATATCGACCGATATCGATATCGATATTTATAGTTATGCAAGGAAATCTGAAAATTTGAAAGAGCAAACTGCTCTCCCTGCTTATCAGTCAAGCACTGATGCAATCAGCGATCTGATATCAAAGTAGTACAGAATCACAGAAAGGGTAGTGGCCTTTCTGAAGCCCTTCAACGAAAAGATTGCCCCCTCAGGACGATGCCCACCCCACCCTCATTAGGCATAAATGAGCTCACACAGAATAGCGTATTTTAACTTATTTTAATGACAAATAAGCCAAAAACCTTGACTTTAGTAAAAAATCGAACTGATTTGCTTACCATCCTTTCAACCACCCATCAGCCAGCGGTACCCCTCAGGAATTGAAAATTTACCACCCCTCAGCCGAAATGCTAACCCATGTCTGCTTCTGCCCTCCTGCGCTCAAGTGTGCAGAGTGAGCAGCTCTTCAGTGTTGCTGCAGACAGTTAAGAACCTAAGATTTGCCGTCTGAAGGCTAAAAATGTCGAGAAATTGATGTTTCATGCCACCGTTAGGTTTTGACTATACCATCGATTTTTGAGTTGTCCAGAAAAACAGTTTTTTTACTATTCTAGAAAAATAAACTTGGTGTCAGTTTTGTTTTTTCCTACTTTTCGGCACAAAGAATATCGAAAATATCGATGCGAAATATCGCGATATCGATATCGATATTGGAAAAAGGGTCGATATATCGACTTTTCGATATCGATATATCGTCGGAACCCTACCAAAAACACCGATTTCTCTTAAATATCAGCAGTGGAAACGCCAAATTCGGTTCCCAAAGGCTTTTCAAGCGAATTTTTGGTTAAAAATCAGTGATTTATGAGCCAGTTTGCTAGTACTGTACTGGGAGCCACTACTAGTACTTGTATTTTGGTATCGGGGGTCCCTTAACCTATCTCGGGGGTGAGGAGGGTTGGCCTTTTCAGTTAAGGGGTAACCCCAAATCTCCCTTCCCTAGTACATGTATGGATCACTTTGTGTAAGCACCATTTGCATAAGTACAGAGCTCACCTTAGGCCCGCACTGTACAAGGCAGCTACGAACAGACCAGGCAGCCCATACAGATGACCTAATTTGTCCATCACGTAATACGGAAGTAACTGAAACAGCCAGACCTGACCATGCAGAACTGGGAAAATCTGCTCTACAGTACCTGGTCAGCTTTGGAAATTGCATTTGTCTGTCGGGGATCGCATTCGTAGTAAGTGGCGAATAAAACGAGCCCGATTAGCGTGTAAAGCGTAAGAGCCAGTATATTGAACGGCACATTGAGCAGCAACGTTCTAGAGCAAACGGCTGCATGTAACGAAATTCAATTAAAAACCGGTGTTTACGTTTGTGCGCCACGCAAGGTGGGCATAGAAATGAATCGCTGGACGGTCATTTGATTGGCCGAGAAGAGAGTGAACATCATGAACGATCCCCCGACCATCAAGCTCCAGAACGAATGACGTATGCGAGGGTCGACACGAAAACTGCAAATTAATGTTTAATTTAACCATCTGACGTCCCTATTTCTGCATTATTCACATAGACCTATTGTTCCTCAAAAGGTCAATCGAACTAGCACCGCAATTAAAGTAGATGGATGCGTCTTGCGTCATTTTGTAGAAGATTCACCTAACACGCAAGCAATAAAAGCAATGGCCGGCATTAAAAACTTCGGTCTTATCTAAATGCCGAGTAGCGTCTGGCAGGCAGATCGGAAATAGCAAAAAATCGGTCGCTCAATCAATAAGAGACGGAAAGACATAGACAAGCGTGAGAAATGGCCGATACTCAGTTAATTGCAGTCGCTGTCCTTTGTCAGCTATTTCCAGCACTTTGCCGAATCCGCCCAACAAAATCGATCCGCCAATGATCACGGCCAGAAGACCGACGAAAATCAATACCATCTGCACGGCACTCGTGTACACCACCGCCTTCGCCCCTCCCTACAAAGAAAGGAAACTAGAGTTTAACTCTGCCGAGATTACCTTATTAGACCAACACAAAGTACTAAGTTTATGCAGAAAATGGAGCTCTTTATGCGTGTATAGTTAAGGGCTGAGTACCAGACTGGTGTAGAAGGCAGCGAGCAGACCGGTGGTGAGTATGCTGGCAGTGAGAGTGAGAGGGGTGACCGAGCTGAGAGCCAAGGCAGGGGCGTAGAGAACGACCGACATGTATAGAGTGACTTGCACACAGAAAGTGAGCGACGCAAGCTGCCGCACCAACCGATCGAACCGTCTCTCCAGATACTGAAACATCCCACACAATACTAAGTAAGTCTGCATTGAGTTTGCCATTCAAAATTCGGGAACCAACTAACCGACCGATTCGGCAAAGTACCAGAAACCTGGGCTACTATTTCGGCTGAGGGAAGGTAAAATTATTTAATCCTGTGGGGCTGAGGGGCATACGTACGACAGGGACTTGGGGGTGCTAAAGGCCAAACCCCAGGCCCAGATTAGAACCCCCGCTCCGATTTTTGGGCCAATTTCTTGACTTTTTTTACAATTTCAGGCTCGAAAATTGCTAAAACACCAATTTGTAGCTGCATCTAAGCCCACATAGTACTGAATTTAAGCATTTATTGACCAATTTTTAGTACTCACCGAATTTGGAGAAGTGGGAGCCTGAGAGGGCCAACCCTCCTCTCAGCCCCTTTGCCCAAGTGTTCGGTTAAGTGGCTGACTCGATTACCTCATATGCACTGGTGAGTTTGAGGTTGTAGAGCACAGGCAAGAAAACGTAAGCCACGCCAGGGAATGCCAGACAGTACATGACACCGTACCAGCAGAACATGGTGCCAAATGTGTAGATTTCTGCAGGAAACCCTAACAGACTGATCGCCGACAGAAACGTAGCTGCGATGGCCAGAGCCACTGGCAGAACACTGAACTGTCTGAAACAATGTGCATTGGCAATTAACTTACAACAAATAGAGCAAAAAACACCCGGTTGAACCGGAGATCAAACATGGGCCGAGGGTGAGTGGGGTTGGTTACCCTTGAAAAATTTGGCGACCGTTTTTGGGAAAACAGAAATTTTCGGTCAAGCCCCATCTGCCGGCCATGCCCTCCAATCGGGAAGGGGGGTTGGTCTGCGGGAGGGCCTGAGCCCAAATTTTGGGAGGAGGTTGGGCACTAAAAACGCTTAAAAATCGGAATTTTTCGGCTAACAACGTCAAAAATCGCTAATTTTGGCTGAAATACAGCTAAAAAGTGCTGTTTTACAAACGATTTTGGCAGGTCTTTTTCGTCTAAAATTGCAAAAAAATCGCAAAAAATTTGCCCAAAAAATTACTTGCCAGAAAAATCGGTTTACCCCCAGTTCCGACTTTCCCCACTTCCGATGTCCCCAGTTCCGATACCCCAGTTCCGACTTGCCCCACTTCCGATGTCCCCACTTCCGACTTTCCCCACTTCCGACTTTCGTACAAAAAATGCTTTTTTCAATATGGAGTTATCGTTTAGAACCATAGAACTGTTTCCAAGCATATCCAAACAACTACAGAACTATTAACACTACAATACAAATATTTATAAGGATACTTTTAATTGACCTGGCGCCCTAACAAGTTTAGCAACACAAATTAGCATAAAACTGTTGCTTATCAGTAGGGCTATCTTGCAACTGGCACCGCCTTTGCGCCAGCTGAGTCAGTTTGCGCATTATATTTTTGTTGCCATCCGTTATATGGCGCTCAATTGGGTCGAAGGTGTGGCGGCGTTCAAAACATCCAAGGGCAAAGACGGTGTTGCATTCGCTGGCTATGTGTATCGTGAAACTGTGAAAGCTAAGGCCGGAGCAGGGAAGCGACAGTGGATTTGCAACAAGACTAACAGGTGCAATGGCAGATTGTGGACAAACATCGAAATGACTGCGGCCACCGAAAGAGGTGGTCACGCCGTAGCCTGCGCTCCTGATATACCTGGTGCTCAAGTGCGTGTGGTTGAGAGTCAGATGAAGGAAGCCGCCGCCACCGCCATCCAACCGATGCCTCAACTAGCTCAGCAGCTAGGTGCAGGTCAGCAGGTAATCAGGCTGAACAAGGTGTACACTGAGATCAACACAAGAATCACCAATCTAACGGCTGTCTACACGCAGAACCGCAACGATTTAGACTTCGAGGCTGAGTTTTCTTTAGTGAGGGGCATCTCCTATAATCTATCGCAGCCCACAAATTTGTCACTGTAGTCTAAGCTGCGTACTTGTACAAATTTGTATTGTGGTGTTAATTGTTCTGTTATGTATGGTATTGCCTGGATATGCTTGGAAACAGTTCTATGGTTCTAAACGATAACTCCATTTTGAAAAAAGCATTTTTTGTACGAAAGTCGGAAGTGGGGAAAGTCGGAAGTGGGGACATCGGAAGTGGGGAAAGTCGGAACTGGGGTATCGGAAGTGGGGACATCGGAAGTGGGGAAAGTCGGAACTGGGGTCACGCCGAAAAATCGGGGGGGGGGGGCGGAAAAATCGTCTCGGGGGACATGTATGGTAAATTTGGTTACCAGTGTAATAATCTCGTTGATGAGAGGAACAGATCTATACATACAATGTAGATGTATGAGGTTTGCACTGCACATAAATGCTGGACACTGCTTACAATTTCACACACAAAAATTGCCAAAATCGCCTGCAAAACAGCACTTTTTAGCCGTATTTCAGCCCAAATTAGCGATTTTTGGCAATTCGTAGCCAAAAAATTGCGATTTTTGAGCGTTTTTTAGTGTCCACCCCCCGTCCCCCAAAATTTTGGCTCAGACCCCCCCGGCCGGCGCCAGACCCCCCAACCCCACTCCCCCCATCGGCGGATGACCTGTTACATGTATGTCCAGCACCAAAGATTTTGAGACAGACTTTAGTAGCAGACATGGGCAAAGGGGGCTGGATTGCCCCCTTCACGCCGCCGCTACCCCCTCAAGAGCTTCAAGAAGAATTTTTGTGTACAAAATTGATTTAAATCATACATGGGCCGGGGGGGGTAAGGGGGGGTATACCCCTCCCCCTCGGCCGGCCATACCCCCCCCCTCGGCCGTCCAAACATACTCCATACCTCCCCTCGCCGGCTAACCCCCCACCCCCCCTCCCGGAGGGAGAAATTTTCGCTTATTTAAGGCAAAATAGGCGTTTTTTGGCCTTTTTTCGGGGGGACCCCCCCCCCCCCGAGGTCTTCTCCCCCTCCTACCCCCCCCCTCCGGATTTTTCCGGCCCATGTATGATTTAAATATACTTAACTCAGGCAAAAATGTACTCAAAATAGCTTATTATAAAATATTTTACGAAAAAGGAGCGAAAAACTTTAGCAAACAATCGGAAGTTAGACTTGGCTTACCACCCCTATGCCGAAATGCTAGGCCATGTCTGGCGAGTAGAAAACTTTCTGTAGCCCGAGAACGGAAGCCACATTAGCAAAATTCCATGTTACGAACATTAATGCCCTTTAGGTATATTTTAAAAAACCTTTATGTGGTTAACCTTTACTTGGCGATGAAGAAAATTCTTCCAATTGCTAAGAAAATTCCTAACTAAAGTCACGATCTTTTGGATGAGCCAGTCAGCGTCTGGTCTTTAAATTATCTCAAATTCTTTCACAAAAACAGTGTAGGTACCAATTCACAACTTAATTACCCTAATTATACCTAGACGTAATTTCAGAAAAAGGCAAAGGGCATACATGGGCCGGGGGGGGGAGGGGGGGCTATACCCCTCCCCCTCGGCCGGCCATACCCCCCCCCCTCGGCCGTCCATACCACCCCCTCGGCCTTCCACCCCCCCTGCCGGTGGGAGAAAATTTCGCTTATTTAAGGCAAAATTGGCGTTTTTTGGCCTTTTTTCGGGGGGGACCCCCCCCCCCCCCGAGGTCTTCTCCCCCCCTCCTACCCCCCCCTCCGGATTTTTCCGGCCCATGTATGGCAAAGGGCTGGGGAAGGTTGATGTATGTAGGACGGTTTGCCTTCCAGGAGGAGGTTCAAGGGTGTTTCGCTAACGAAATGGGTCCAAAATTTCAAAAAGCTCCATACTTGCATTGCATTTTCGGGTCGGGTTATGGGTGACGGGTTGGCCGTTCTCAGCTAGGTTTAACCTATTCCAACCCCTATCTATCTGGTCTGTCTTGGCCTTGTTCTTATTCTTACTTTGAATAAACTTACTTTAACCGTTAAACGCTCTCTAGTATCTATGCTCAGCCTAAAAACGCAGGCCCATGTCAGCCAACAGTTTTAGGTATATGGCGGTTCTTCGTGCGCACAGAAGCCTTCCAAATGTGAGCAGCCTTCACTTAATATTTTATAGCATTTGTGAAATCGTGAACTGTGTTGCCGACTGAAAAAAAAGAAGAAAACGCACTTATTTCCGAGCAGTTCTTCCTGTTCAGTGCGTTGTCGATTGCCGAAAAAAGCGTGATAGACACCAATTGCAGCCGTCAACAATAGCGCACCGATGAACAAAACGTAATCCAGAACTGAGAACCCTGCTGCCGCCATGCCTCTCTCTGCTCTCCGCTCCGCTATACTAAAACACAAACAATAATAATCGCTCGTACGTTCAGGCACTTAACAACGCCACGTTACCATCACAGTGCCCGAACGTGGGGGTACCATGTACGGCACCCCTACCCTATATATGGTACTGATACCATTATATGGCCTAAGTACCCGGCTCACTATCGTAGGTCGAATCTTCCTTTCTTCCGGAAATCCGAAATTTCGCCATCCTCAACCGAGCAGAATTTCGTAATCAGTTTTAACTTGTTAAGAAAGTAAAACTCCGGAAACTAAAAAACAACGGAACGGAGAAAGAAGCTATGCAAAGCCAGCATAATACACGTTGTTTGTTTGTTGGTTTTTTACGTAATATAATTATATAAATAAATTAAATAATGTGTAGGTAGAGAGAAAGATAAGGAAGATTACAGTACGGATCAGGTGTAGCCGGGGGCAGACATGGGCAAACGGGGGGTCTGAGGGGCCATCCTTTCCTTTTCTACACGAGTATGAATCCACCTTAAAACGGCTCTTCTCTCTGGCTTCTCGTTTCGTCTCTCTCTCTTCTTCTTCTGGTTCTTCTGGCTAACAATACCGTATACATCTGCTTGATCGTGATTCAAGTGGACCATTCGCGCTATTTCGATACGGTAGATAGGGCGGTTAATTTAAGAGTCAGTCTCTGAACCGATCGAGTCTCATTCTTCAGACCCAAAATTGAAACTTTGGCGCAGGAAGTTGAAAGTTGGTGCACTGATACCCCTTGATGAGTTGTTAAACCACTGCAAAGGAATATCGAATTCGACGCTCCACGCTCGAGATATAAGCCCGCGAAAATCGGCTCTCTTAACTATGGGACCAAAATTTCAAACTCGCATTTCTAACTTACCAGTTGGAGTTTGAAGTTGAAAATTGTGGATTTTACATAACTTTTTGAGTACTTTAAGATTACGTAGTCCAATTTCACTTTTGAGGAAAAAAATTTTTTTCGGCCTCCTTTGGCGCCCCATAGCTCGTCTGCAACTCCCCCTAGTCATATCTTTTTATTTCAGATTATTGTAGCGCTATCAATTAGCTACCTTTTGGTATAAAATACGTTGAGCCAGCTGCCCGCGTTTTTGAGAAATATGGCTTCAAATTTGAAAAACCCCGAATTTTTGCATTATTTTTTGAGCATAAAATTTCCAACTCTGATTTCTAACCTACCAGTTGGAGTTTGAAGTTAAAAATTATAGCTTTTACACAACTTTTTGAGTACTTTAAGATTACGTAGTCCAATTTCACTTTTGAGGAAAAAAATTTTTTTCGGCCTCCTTTGGCGCCCCATAGCTCGTCTGCAACTCCCCTAGTCATATCTTTTTATTTCAGATTATTGTAGCGCTATCAATTAGCTACCTTTTGGTATAAAATACGTTGAGCCAGCTGCCCGCGTTTTTGAGAAATATGGCTTCAAATTTGAAAAACCCCGAATTTTTGCATTATTTTTTGAGCATAAAATTTCCAACTCTGATTTCTAACCTACCAGTTGGAGTTTGAAGTTAAAAATTATAGCTTTTACACAACTTTTTGAGTACTTTAAGATTACGTAGTCCAATTTCACTTTTGAGGAAAAAAATTTTTTTCGGCCTCCTTTGGCGCCCCATAGCTCATCTGCAACCCCCCTAGTCATATCTTTTTATTTCAGATTCTTGTAGCGCTATCAATTAGCTACCTTTTGGTATAAAATACGTCGAGCCAGCTGCCCGCGTTTTTGAGAAATATGGCTTCAAATTTGAAAAACCCCGAATTTTTGCATTATTTTTTGTGCATAAAATTTATACTATTTATTTAATATTTCTCAAATAACGCGAGCAGCTTGCTCGACGTACTTTATACCAAAAGGTAGCTAATTGATAGCGTTACAATAACCTGAAATAAAAAGAAATGACTAGGGGGTTGCAGACGACCTATGGGGCGCCAAATGAAGTCGAAAAAAAATTTTTTACTCAAAAGCGAAATTGGACTGCGTAATCTTAAAGTACTCAAAAAGTTGTGAAAAACTATAATTTTTAACTTCATACTCCAACTGGTAGGTTAGAAATCAGAGTTGGAAGTTTTATGCACAAAAAATAATGCAAAAATTCTAGGTTTTTCAACTTTGAAGCCATATTTCTCAAAAACGCGGGCAGCTGGTTCGACGTATTTTATACCAAAACGTAGCTAATTGATAGCGCTACAATAATCTGCAATAAAAAGATATGACTAGGGGGTGTTGCAGACGAGCTATGGGGCGCCAAAGGAGGTCGAAAAAAATTTTTTCCTCAAAAGTGAAATTGGACTACGCAATCTTAAAGTACTCAAAAAGTTGTGTAAAAACTATAATTTTTAACTTTAAAGTCCTACTGGTAGGTTAGAAATCAGAGTTGGAAATTTTATGCACAAAAAATAATGCAAAAATTCGGGGTTTTTTAAATTTGAAGCCATATTTCTCAAAAACGCGGGCAGCTGGCTCGACGTATTTTATACCAAAAGGTAGCTAATTGATAGCGCTACAAGAATCTGAAATAAAAAGATATGACTAGGGGGGTTGCAGACGAGCTATGGGGCGCCAAATGAGGTCGAAAAAAATTTTTTTCCTCAAAAGTGAAATTGGACTACGTAATCTTAAAGTACTCAAAAAGTTGTGTAGAAGCTATAATTTTTAACTTCAAACTCCAACTGGTAGGTTAGAAATCAGAGTTGAAAATTTTATGCACAAAAAATAATGCAAAAATTCGGGGTTTTTCAAATTTGAAGCCATATTTCTCAAAAACGCGGGCAGCTGGCTCGACGTATTTTGTACCAAAACGTAGCTAATTGATAGCGCTACAATAATCTGCAATAAAAAGATATGACTAGGGGGTGTTGCAGACGAGCTATGGGGCGCCAAAGGAGGCCGAAAAAAATTTTTTTCCTCAAAAGTGAAATTGGACTACGTAATCTTAAAGTACTCAAAAAGTTATGTAAAATCCACAATTTTCAACTTCAAACTCCAACTGGTAAGTTAGAAATGCGAGTTTGAAATTTTGGTCCCATAGTTAAGAGAGCCGATTTTCGCGGGCTTATATCTCGAGCGTGGAGCGTCGAATTCGAAATTCCTTTGCAGTGGTTTAACAACTCATCAAGGGGTATCAGTGCACCAACTTTCAACTTCCTGCGCCAAAGTTTCAATTTTGGGTCTGAATAGGGCAAAGGGGCAAAACTCGATCGGTTCAGAGACTCACTCTTAAAGCAACTAAATTGACGACAGAAGCAGAGCTCAACGAGGGTTACAGAATTTTGCCTTAACTGTGGCTGTTTTCAAAGCTTTTCAGTTTTTCACTGGTGTCTAGGATTTTTGACTGTTTGGTTGTGTACATACGATAGTGCCACCGCCCACCGGGACCATCGTAGCTGTCACACATCCCAGTTTTGACGTTATTTGTAGTTGCTGTCGTTGTTTTGTGTTTGTGAAGTCACTTAGCTTTGTTTGCACATTGCTTACGGACTAAAATACCTACACCCTACAAGGTTATCCAAAGAATACCTGCTCAACACCTGCACCACCCGTACAGTACGTACATGTCTGTCTACGAAGACGTGCGCTACTAGAAACATGGATGCTTTCTGTCAATCTGATATGTTCAAGATACCAGACCGAAAGGCATTGTATTCGGTTTCGGAGCTTGGCAAGAAGCAAGGAAGTACACCTTGGTTTAAAAAGCCCCGGGGAGCCATTCGCAAGCAATCTGGTCGGCTCGCTTTATGCTCTGAACTTTTTCTGCTTGTCAAGCCTCCTAGGGCATGTATAATTTATAATCCTAGCGCTGAGCACTGCAAGCAATATCAATATCAATATTGCCTTATGGTATGGGACCAATTTGGGCGGGGTGCCCTGGCCAGCTGATAAAACATTTTGCTTTATAGACCTGCCACTTGCGCGCGCGCTACTCACGCTATGTTCGGTAGGAGCAGTCTCAGACCCGACGCCACTGCAAGCATCGACCTCGCCCTACTCTACTTCCAGGACAAAACTAAGAAACGACGCAGCGTCCCGCCAGGCAAGCTTCGTTTAACTTCAGTTGTCTGTCCGAATTCGATTCTGCAATTCGCAAGCTCGTTAGCCTTCCTCGGAGAATTGCCGCTCTAGTGCAAAGTAAAACGCTGAAGTTTTGATTTGCTTTTGTTGAGTCCGGCCAAGCTATGATGATTTATTCTAAAAGTTTGCACGACTCTTCATACTCGGCTGCTGGAGGTCTCAGAAGCAGTTTTCGAGCCATCAAACAAACTGCCACCAGTTTGAGACAAGGTGTGTTGCTGCCCTGACTCAGGATTTGTAGTATCGATTTTGCTGTCAGCTTTTCCAAGTGTCGCCTTGGTTTAGTGTCTTCTTTTGCGGCAGTACGGTAGTGCAGATCCGCTAAGTCTGAGTTGTCAGCGTTTCTGTAAAACACAGCAGAATGCATTTTCTTACGACATCTGACCCACCCTGGAATTACCGGCTCAGATTGATAATTTGCTCAAGTTATAGTAGGGTTACTCTTACATTCCAGGCATAGATTACGGCTTAGGCTAAGTTTTGGGCTTGAGCTTTGGCTTAAGGCAAGATTGACTTCCGCCGGTGGAGGTGTTGTTATGACAAATTGTAATTGTACCGTATTCTTTTGGAATACTAGTCGATCAGCAAGGAAGGGAGGCATTTAGTGAAAATTCTCTGGTCCAACTGATGGGATACTTACTACAAACTGTGCGTTGTGTGGAGCTTCGTCAACGACCTAAACATACGTCATTCAATAAAGACAGAGACCGAAACTCGAACCGAGTAGAATAACTTGACCAACAACTTCCTCACACTCCTTTCTTTTACGTTTTTACAATCCTTTTTCGTCCGAGGCGAAAAAACAACAAAATTCAAATCAACCAACAAAAAGGTAGGAACTTGGTTAATGGCGCTCAATGACGCGCAATAAAATTATCGAATCACATTCGACATTTAGAGATAATATCTGAGCGAGCTTGTATAATTAATTAAAATCTAGCATCGCACTATCTGCTGTGCAATTTGTGCGTGTGTGGGGTGTGGGTGTCAGTTCCTTAGAGAATAAATTGGTCGACTTAATTTTGATTTGGCTGCTATGCGCGGCTTGGAGATTGTGAAAGCAAGGATAAATTCGTTGCATTAGGATGTACAAATCGATGTCAGAACATTAGATCTTTCCCGTCTGTCTCCTTCTTGTTTAAATGCTGGCGCTAAATTTGCTCAGAAAACTGCCAGAGTTCGTCGTGGCCTTTAATCAAAATCATGGTATTTGTTTAGCTTTTGTGTTTAGCGTTGAGAGCAATCTTAAGCAGAAGCACTCTAAACACTTCAGTTCCTCTCTCTCTCATGTTCCTGCAGTGCATTTTACTTCCGGAGGTGTACGGCTGTTTCGCCACCCAGTTTTGACAATTCCCTGTAATATACACAACCAATAATGTGGGGCTGGGCCGCTTCCGCCGAAGCTGAGGATGTGGAGTTGGCCCAGTTTTTGCTTAAAATGCAAAATGAGAACAAAATCAACTTGAGTGAAGCGCTCAAGTCTGCAGGATTTTCACGTAAATAACTCTAATAAGTTATAGATAGATATAGTACAGGGTGTCCCGATAACATTTATTTTTGCTGCTTAACCCGCAAATTTTAACAAAATTGACTAAAATTTGAAACATACATTGTAGGTGCCAAAATAGGGGATATTTTGTGTTCTAGAATTCGGTGGGCCAGGCTTGACCGAATCCTGAGAAATTCACGAATATGTTTAGCATTAAAGCAAACTTTTCTTTCTGCTGTCATTACCGCAAATGTTCGTCAAATGACCTGACACTTCAGAAACTCTGCGAAACTCTGGGATATTTTTGTGATAATCCACATTTTCTCAAGACCATCTCATTCTCAATGCATGAAATTTTAACACAAAATATCCCACAATATTGAAGAATTTCTGCAAATTTCAGATCATTTGGCGAAAATTTTCGGAAATAACAGCAAAAGGAAAAGTTTATATAGTCATTGAAATTAACCAATTTCACATTTCACATATTCGTGAATTTCTTATGATTGGGTCAGGCCGGGTTCACCAAATTTTAACATGTGTACAAAATCTCCCCTATTTTTGCATCTACGTATGTTTCAAATTTCAGCCAATTAGTTCAAAATTTGCGAGAAAAGCAGAAAAACGTAATGTTATCACTTTTGAACACCCTGTACATACTGTACGTAGGTACGGCTGAGCTTAAACGCTTTCGGTTGAGATCTAACAGACACGAAAAACCTTTTAGACCATATCACTTCAAAGCTAGAGGGACCGTTGCTAACTTCTCCTCAGAGCGGTGGTCCAACTGTTGACGATGGAGAAACTCCAGCCATCATTGAATCGATCGAAGATGAATCGAAAGATGAAACGGTTCAAGAACGGATATCCAAGGTGAATAGTTTTGACCTTCCTGCTCGTTCTAAAAAGAGTTTTCTTCGCGCTAAAAAGTGGCAGAATTGCCCGGGTTTTCAGTTTTCAAAAATACTGGTGCCTCACATAATCCTTCTGTCCTTGCTGCTGGGTTACCTGTCGATAGGAGCAGCGATCTTCACCAAACTCGAGACCACAACAGATTTCGACTCGAGAGCTACCGTACTCGAGCGACTTCACTTCATACACGACGAAATCGCCAACCAAACCTGGCAAATGAGACAGGACGACCAAATTTCTCTGGAGGAATGGTCGGACCAACTGACAAAAATGATGATCTCTATTTCGGTGCTGCATCAGGGCTCTACCTTCAGCGATGAACTGAGAAACTTTCCCAACATGACCACTCAGTGGACCTTTCCCACTGCGCTGCTCTACGCTCTCACCTTGCTTTCCGCTTGCGGTACAAACTGCAGCCGAGTCTGCTGTTCGCTCTACAAATCTGTTTAGGCTACAGTCCCATGAACACGTACACGAGCGCCGGTCAGATATTTTCCGTAGCTTACGCACTAGCGGGAATCCCTCTGATGTTCATAACGGCAGCCGACATAGGCAAGTTTCTCTCTGAAACTCTTCTCAAGGTCATCCTGACAGCCAAACGCTGCTGGCGGAAAGTGAACCAGTGCTTCCACAGAGACCTGGACCGGAAGCTGTCCACCGGAACTCGGTCGATTCGCTCTGTGCACGACCTACTCAACGCTGAAGGGGATCAGATGGAGCAGCTCTGGTTCCCTATAATCACCTACGTTGGTCTGATTTGCGCCTACTGCAGCGTCGGCGCTCTCATGTTTCGCAGCTACGAAGTCACCTGGCCATTCGTCCACGCATTCCACTTCAGCTTCAACCTCATTATCACAGTGGGATTGGGAGACATCTTTGTAGACAGCCACCTCCTGCTGTGGATGGTTGTGGCCTATGTTGTCATAGGTAAAAAACGCAAGAATGTCTTGAGTTTGAGTTTATTTCGCCCAAACGCGAACAGAACACAAAATTGGGCACGACAAACAGACGACCATGTGTTGGAAAATCCTTTCAAACATCCTTTCCTATGCTGTCGAAATTTAGTTTTCAATAGTTCAAATATTTCTTTCAGTAAATACTCTAAGAGAACTCGAGAATATCGATTCACTTTCGGAATAGTTACACTTTTTGTGTTGCTTTCTGTTTCTGCAGAGCCTTAACTAAAGTCTAACTAAAAAATAGGCAAAACTAACTGAATACAATAGCAAAGAGTGACCTGCTGTAGGGCTAGCAGTGGTGACAATGTGCGTGGACCTGGCCAGCACCCATCTCAAGGCCTATTTCACCAAAATCCACTACTTCGGGCGGGCCAAAGCCTTTTTGGATATGAGCGAGGATTTGAAGGAGATGCTACAAGTGTTGGCGTTCATGAAGAAAAGCAAGGGAGGCAAAGTGACCTGGAGCGACATGAGAGCTTTGCTGGAGGCCGAAATTCGAGCTCACTATGAACCGCACGACATGCACAATTTACGTTTCATAGACGAAACCTCCAGCGCGGTCACCACACATCGCAAGAGTTCCGGGTTGTCTGGAGTGGAACAGCTGAACAACAACAGGAAAGAATCGCTTGTGATGAAAACTAGCTTGTAGATAGATGCGCTTAGTCGTTTGAGTAGTCAGTTTTATGGTGTCACAGCCCCTGCTTGCGTGCGACAGAAAGTGTACCCAAAGGAGTTGTTTGCTTAACTGAGTATCAACCGTTCCTTTACAGATTCCTTTCCTATGCACTGTTAAAAGTCTGTAACTACGGTGTTAGATGAACGATGGACAAATCATAATGGCATAGGATAGGGTATACAATTGTATTCCAAATCAGGCCATTGTTCCATTTTGAGCGGTGCTGGTTTCCAATTACGAATCGGTGACGAAACGACGGCTGCCGGTATTTGTGTCGCTTTGGAGTCTCTATCAAGGTCAATTTAAAAAGTGTTCCTATCCGGTTGTCATCTCGCACCGAATTCACTTTACAAACATGTCTATTTTTGTCTTAATTTGCGCCTATTATGTCATTCATTGTGATTTGCTGATAAATAAATCGCTCGATTCTATTATAAGTATTCTAATTTTTCAGGGGTGAACGGGCCTTTTTGTCGTACATAGAACGTATCACTGCTCTGAAAAATATAGTTCAGTGAGCATTTGGACCAAAACGTGACAGTGGATGTACGTATGTAGGCTTCTGCAGTTGCTTCATATGTACATTTACATTGTACCTCTCTGCGCTTTGACAAATATCTGAAGCTGTTCGGTTGGTAGCTACCGAGCATAACAATAAACAGGGGTACATTGCGGAAGTCTACGGAGTTCGATTTTGCACGACCGGTTTCGAAATTAAATACTCGAAAACCTGAAATTTAATTTTTTCTCAAAAACTGCATTTTGGAACTCACAAAAACCCTGAAATTTATTCTACACACAGTACGTAATTCAAAGCGGATATAATTCAAAACAATGAAACCAAACACAGACTGAATTGAATTTTGCCACTGTTTACCTCTGTGCTATGTCGACAGTGCCAACTATAAATTTTTGGGTTAAGAGCGCCCCAGTGGGCAAACTGGTCAAGAATTTTGGTGATTGGTTGCAGTGAGTGTGTCCACGTTGGCGTATTTTATGAGGGAGGCAGGTTTTTGCAGAGACGTAGGAGTGGTAGGTTGATCGAGTTTGAACGAGGCGCAGCTGACCGAAACGTAAAATCTGGGCCGATCCCACTACTAATCACTGGGCGAATGGGCCATTCAAAGTGGTCGGTTACGCTGGTGGCTGTCAATTCTACTCGACTTTACACTGCCGCCCCACACGTGGCCACGACGGAGTCCCAGAAAACGTCTACTTCCCACTTGATTTGCGCCACTGTCCGTCGCACGATTAACGATGCGATTTTCTCTGGAACCTCAGCTGAGAAAACTGTTCTACCAGTACGGATTTTTTGCCTACAAATTCAAACTCTGTCTGCTTTTTCTTCCGCTCATTCTGACCGTTTTTCTTGCCTGGGGCTTCCGCTACCTCGAAGAACGCAAAGTCAAGGACGATTCGTACTACATTTTCACGCCGACCAACGGACGCTACGTGCAGGAACGCCAAGTGCTCAGGGAACTATGGCCGCTGGATAAACACCGCTTCTTGCTGGGCAAGAACTTTGACACTGTGCAATGGATGGACGTCATAATCACTGCCAAAGACGGCGGCGACGTTTTAAGAGAGAGCGTTCTCAATGCGTCCATCGAGCTTAACCAATATGTAATGCACAATATTTCCATCGCTGCCCCGGATCTGGGCGTTAATGTGAGATTATCCTTCTTCGATGACCTTTGTATGAGGTGGGAGTGGACATGCGCCGACAATGGTCACCTGGAAGTGCTGAGATCTAGAAACCAAGTCGGCAAGTATGTCAATCTGTCGTTCCCAAAGGGCGGCAAGGGAGACACGCCTATTTACCTGGGATCATTGCTTGGAAGCGTTACACTAAACGAGACAGACTACACTGCTCAAGATGCCAAATCTCTCAGGATGCTTTACTACTTGCTGCAGGTACCTTGCTTGCGAAAATTCTCTATCGACTTTCTGTTTGCGCCAAATACAAAGCCTGACATTGTCCAATGGGTTTTGAATACAAAAAAGTACAAGCATGTGAAATACAGTATAGGAAATTTGCAGAGCTAGGAAAATGTAGAAAGAAAGTAAAAAGGACATTTAGTTAGTTTTCAAAATTTATTAAGGTTATGCTTAGTAAAGCAAGCTGAAGCTCATTAACTGACGCCCCTGTGTCAAACACAAGGAATACTGCAAGTTGCATTTTAGCGGTTTTTCCAAATCCATACCTCACAGTACCTTGTGAAGACCTTTAGGAGAAATGGACTGAATTCTAGAGACTTAGAGACTGCCATAAAGCAATTTTCAGGGTCCGGAGCCGGCTACAATCGACAAATACAGCAGGGCGTGGATCTATGCAGCAGAAGAGTACCTGGTGCGTCAGTTCAGCTCTCCGACAATCGACGTCTATGCCGCTCACTACACCTCACTAGGCGACGGTCTGGAGGAGAACTCTGCCCGATTCTCTTCCAACTTTGTCATCTGTTTTACGGTGGTCATCGTCTTTGCCATGTTGTGCAGTTTCCTCACAATCCAGAGCGGCCAATTCAAATGGCGTCGTATCGACTGGATAAGAAGCAAGCCGTATTTGGCAGTTACAGGCTTGATCTCGGCAGGTCTGGCAATAGTCAGCTCTTTCGGATTGCTGCTCTGGCTTGGTGTCGGCTACAACGTCATCGTGACGGTGATGCCTTTTCTGGTCATTTGTGAGTTGTTTTTGCGGCACACTTGTTAGTTAACAAAATCTTAAACAACTTCAGCGATCGGAGTGGATGACATGTTTATTATGTCAGCGGCGTGGCAGAGAACGTACGGCCTCAGTTCAACGGCCGAACGCATTGCAGCTTGCATAAGCGAAGCAGCAGTTTCCATCACCATCACAAGCCTCACCGATGCGCTGTCATTCGGAATCGGCTGCCTCACCCCTCTGCCAGGAGTCTGTATGTTCTGCTCCTTCACTGCTGTGGCCATCATTTTTGACTACCTCTATCAACTGACCTTCTTCTTGGCAGTGCTGGCCTTTGTCGGTGACTGGGAAACCGCAGAAAAACACTGCCTACTGGGATGCAAGCTAGAAGTGGACGAAAAATGTGGTAGGAGCAAGTTAAAATGATTTGTTTGCCCCAGTACATTGTACATTATTTAGATCACAAGCTGAAGCGACTATTCTATGCTTTGCCACCCGACAAAGCGTCATCTGATACTGTCAAACACATGGAAGCACCCGACACACAGAAAGTGGACAAACCTCCCTCAACAACCATGATTTCGGCATTTTTTCGAAGAATATACGGGCCTTTTTTACTCCATCCAGTCACCAAAGCAATTACTGTTCTTGTTTTTGTATTGTACCTTTCCGGCGGATTTCTGGGTTGCTTCTATCTACAAGAAGGACTTCAGCCCGAGAATTTAGTTCCGGTGGATCATTATCTGGCAGGCTATTTTCAACAGCTGAGAAAGTTGAACGAAATGGGGCCGCAGTTACATGTCGTTGTAACCAAACCTCCTGACTTAAGCCAGTTCTTCCAACGTCAGAAGTTGTTCGAAATGGTTGCTGAGTTTGAGAACACACCGTACAGCGTGGGACGGAGAGGAACCATGTTTTTTCTGCTCGAATTCTACAAATACTTGGATCACTTTGCAGCAGCACATGAGAACACCACAGATTTATGGTAAGTCATGAAATATTAGTTTATCATACAATGTTTTATCAGTTCCCTGTAAGCACATGGGCTAGCATTTCGGCTGAGGGGGGGTTAGAATTTTCAATTCCTGAGGGGGGCTGATGGGGGTAGGAGCGCCTGAGGGGGGCTGACAGTGTGGTAAGCCAAAAAAGTCCGATTTTTGGCTTATTTTTCATTAAAATAAGTTAAAATGAGCTATTCTGAACTCATTTACACCTAATTATCACCTAATAAGCATATTTTTATCATAATTTTCTATACAAAATAGGTAGCGGCCGGCTGAGGGGGTAGGTCAAAGCCTGAGGGGGCAACCCCTCAGACCCCCTTTTGCCCATGCCTACCTTCAAGTGATTTTTGTTGCTACGTACATACTATTGTATATGTATGAAAATCGTCAAGCTTGGAGCCCGGCTGCCAAGTGTTCCGTTCCGTGACATTATTTCAAATTTAGTTGTAAATAACTTCAAAAGTTTATGTAGCAAACGGCACTCCTGCCCTATTCTACTGTACCACCATTTAACTTTCAATAGAAAATTCGAAGGAATTGGCACCATGTTGGCTTCAGAAACTAGGAGTAGTGGCGTCATAAATGCAACAGGTGTCTGCCGAATCGAGACGATTTTTCTACAATGTACCTTAGAAATATTTTTGGGCAATTTTTGCAATTTCTTCCATGTCAGACACGAAGATTGTAAAAAAAGATTGTAAACCAGCGATTTTTACCTGTATTTCAGCCTAAATCAGAGTTCTCGGTGATTTTTTAGTTATTTTTTGCGTTTTTTAGAATTCAAAGCCCGGTCGGGAACTTACCTCAATCCTCTGACCTAGAACCCCGCTTCCCTTCACCAGATGACCTGTTACATGTATGAGTTCCATACGTATATGGTTACACATAACTTAGTACCGTTCACGCTAGAAGTTTTTGTTTTGACTGTATAGACAAACTTTCAAAACTGTTGGCAAAATCCCTAATCTCCTGAGGTCTGGCGGGATACGTACAGTACAGTATAGGATAATTTACAGGTACGAAACGCTTCGTTACGGCTGGTTGCCGTACACAGGCGGGAAAGCGTTGTGGGAAGAAGACACAGTGTGGGGCTCTGAGAAAGCCACCGACCTGAAGGCTTTCCGTTTCCAAGTGGCCTTGAAGAACTACGTAGAGCCGAACGACCACAAAATGGCGGCCCGAGAGATGAGAGCCATAGCAGACAGCCACCCCGAGTACGGCATCACCGTCTACCACGAATACTTTCCCTTCGCTGACCAGTACCTGATGATCTTTTCTGCCACCGCCCGATCTGTCGGTCTGGCCTCGTTGTGCATGTTGATGGTGGCCGTGGCACTTATACCCAATCTGCCCTGTGCCATTCTTATTCTGGCCGCCATGACTACCATCAATGTGGGGGTGGTCGGTTACATGAGTTTCTGGGCGGTCAACCTCGACTGCGTCAGCATGATCGCCATTGTTATGAGCATCGGATTTGCTGTCGACCTGTCGGCGCACATTTCTTACGCCTACGTCACTGCAGAAGGCAAGAGCAGCAGTGAAAAGGCCATTGAGGCGCTGGAGACTTTGGGCTGGCCTGTCTTTCAGGGCGCTTTTTCCAGCATTCTGGGCGTTCTGGTGCTGGGGACTGTAAAGGCCTATATCATACAGACCTTCTTCAAGACTGTCTTTTTGGTGATTTTCTTTGGATTGGTGCATGGACTGGTTTTCCTTCCAGTGGCACTAACACTCCTGCTGCCTTCGCGCGCCAACGCTGTCACCCCCGATTCGAATTCATGACCATTTCTTCTCGTATATTGTTATGTCAGTGCCACCATTAAACCAACTGACCAGTTAGTTGAAATAGTTATAGCCATTCTATAAAAGTTTTCTGCTCAGCTCTTGGCCAAACTGCGACGAAATCAAATCCGTCGACGTTGCCGCGTTTTTCACACAAAACAGTTCTACGGAATGTAGAAAGTTAATTCAACGGTTAAGCTGACGCAATTTTACAGATAGTCTAATCATCAAGTTAATTTTCGCATGAGATCAATACAAACAAAACGTAAGTAAATATTTTCAGCGTCATTGTTTTCAAATTCTGTTTTGTTTCTGTTTAGTTCACATAATTTGCGGAGATCAGGTTACTGTAAGATATACAGGCTACTGTAAGATCAAAAATTGAAAAGGGACGGGGGACCTGTATTGCTGCGAGATCAATAAATGCGGTGATGGGTTTAAACTACGGCCGGGGCAGGATTGCGTTTACTGAAGTGTTTGAGGATGCTGAAAACGACAAATAACATGATTATCAAGCGATTTTTTGTTAATTCAGCTCAAGTCAAGCAACCACCAATCTGACATGAAAAGTGGTGGGTCGGCGGGTTGTCATTGCGAGAGAGATCAGGGTTTCCTGGCACGCTGATGTCAACTGTCACACTTACAATTGGCTACGATCACCGTAGAAATCGATATCGATTATCGATTTTTCACACAAGTACTGCCAAAATACTAACAATCACGCCAAAAACAAAGAAAACAACGACAAAGCTGTGAAGTTGGCCAAAGATATTAGTTTTAAAGATCTAACAACGAACTATAGTTTTGTCGATGCTAAAAACGAAAAATAACACGATTTTAACGATCATTTTTTTGTTAATTTCGGCTAAAGTCAGGCAACCACAATGTTTGACACACAAAGTGGTGTGTTGGTGAATTGTCATTGAATGACAGTAGGGTTTTCTTTCACGCTTATTTCAACCGCGACACTTACTACGATCACAGTAGAAATCAATATCGATTATCAACTTTTCTACAACTATCCAACAATCAGGTTAATAAACAACAATAATAATTTTGGTTGAGATACTGCAAACAATAAACTTCAGTAGCTTATCAGCAAAGTAGAAATTTACAAACTGTACATACTGTATGAACGTGATAAAAACCTTAATCCGACCCTTCAAAACCGGAAAGGGGTGTAGCCCAAGGCGTTGAACACTGTTCCTCTACTTTCTCATACTCTTCTCGTTCGATCTGTCCAACTCTGAGTTGAATATCACATGTTGGTACAATATCTGGTGATGAGCACCGCTCTCTTTGACAATTTCTGATCCAAATAGGCCACGTAGAGCAAAAACATGGTTATTTTCGGAATCAGCAGCAAAAACTACATAAGAAAAACTGCTTTGTACCGCGGTTTATGCTAACACTAATGAGTAGTGCCACTCAAGAAATACTGTTGGTCTCAAATTTAGAGGCAATTTTCACCTGATCCAGAGCGAATCTAGCTAAACCGAATGCATTTTCGAGCTCAGCACACAAAACTGCATCGAACAGAATGCTAACCATTAAGCTTTGCGGTAAAAAATTTTTCGAACACATTTGAGAGGCCAAAACACCCCCCTCCGCTAAACAGCACACTTAATGCGCTCAGTTTGTTTGGCCAACTCATGCCTAACCTTTGTTAAAAAACATTAGCTTGGCAGGGCCTTTGCACAAAAAGTTATAAAGATTTTTCGAAAAAAAACGAGTGGCATTTTGCGGCAATTTCGTAGTTTTCGGTGAATATCTTGCTAACCAGCTAAGATCTGGAAACGGGAGTACCAGAATATGAAAGGCCATTAGAACAGCTACAACACCATAGGCGAGTCGGGAGCCTAGTAAGAAATGAATGAAGGGTGATCGTTTGAATGGAGACTGTCAGACACCAGAAAATGAGCCCGAAAATCCCTGCCGACGCAACTTTGATGGGTGTAGCTCCGGTTCGAGGGGGTTGCTGGTGGCCGGGCATCCACCGTTAGTCTTCGATTGAGCTCTATTTTAAGCAATATTAATATCAGCCAGATCCGTGAGATGACCCTACTTGCCCCGTTTCTTCCTCACCTAAACTGACTTTCTCGCAGAATGCATCTTAAATAATGCGTAGAGCTACTTAGAAGCAGTGAACAGCATTCTGAGGGACTTAGCAGTGTTGTACTAGTGCATTTCCAACGACAGAACCGAAAATATACATTGTTCTGTACTTTGGAAACCCGCAACCGCCGAGTTTCCAAAAGTTTCCATTTTAGTAATACAGGGGGCCTTGCCCAATTGAAAAAAGGAAACTTTTCTTCGTTAAAAACAAAAAGTGTGTTGGTGCTTTCATTCTGCTGGTTCCTACCTGCATTGTAAAAATGGCAGATGAAGCGAGTGGAGTTGAACAAGCGGAAAACATGTTGAATTTAGCCAAAGTCGACCTGAACAACGTAACTGCGGAGATTCAGTCATTGGTTTTCTCAAATAGTCTACTTTCTCCGGATGAATTTCGACTAATCGAACTTACTCCAGAATTGGTTGAATACATTGAGAACGGAGGAAGGTAGGAGAGTGATTGAGTAAAACTCAAATCAATGATTTGTTGGTCACTGTCGGTGGAACCAACACATCTATTCTGTTGACTCGACTGGTGTTTCTTTTGGTTGATTTGATTTGACGCGTGTGTACATTGAACATTTTATTAGCAATTAATCGGTCCAGAAATACACGGTGATTCATATATCGCGCCCGGTTTCGCAAGCTCAGAACTTTATTGTTTGTGGACCGAATCGGCCGATTTTTTAATGATATGTGGTAGTGTTGTTAGGCTCTTTTTTTTTTAAAAAAAAAAGGCTTTTTTTTTTAAAAAAAAAAAAGCTTTTTTTTTTGAAGGCCCATTTCGAAAATTTTTTATTTTATTCACAGTATGGAAATTTTGGGGGGAAATCGCTGAATTTAGCCTCAGATATACATTAGAAGTGCAGTTCTATCAATTTCTTGCCTATTCTAAGCATAAAAATAGGTTTTGAAGGGCAAGAGCCACTCTGTGAGCAATGCTGCAGGTAGAATATTGACTCTCAGGCTGTAAAACTATGTTTGAACCAAAGTATCAGCTTTTGCATTTAAAGTTGCTTCTGATGCATCCGTGCATCTCCTACAAGCTATATTTCATGCTAGGAAAAAATTTTGAAAAAAAAAATTTCGAAATGAAAAATTTTCATAAAAAAAGCTTTTTTTTTGGCTTTCAAAAAAAAAATTTTTTTTTACAACTCTAATATGTGGATTGGATAGGATATACATAGTTCGCATTTTACTGTTTAATATTTCAGCTTATTTCATCACGAAATGCCTCAAAACGGGCAATTCTACCGCAAACTGAAATTTCGAACATTGGTGCTAAAATATTTGGCTAGGTGCGATTAGGGCTAGTGTTTGGGATGCGACACTAAATGTCGTACCCGGCCATCTCCGCTGATTGGCCAACTAATCGATCCGTCAGGCTGGCCGGCTTAGGCAGTAGGCACCGCCACTTTAAACTGGGTCAGATAGCGCAACCCCCTCCCTGCCGCCGCCGCCGTAAATGTGCCGCCGTTAAATGCAGGCAAAGATCCTTTCTGTTCTCAAATCTTTCGTCTAAACAAATGCTTTATTTTTGTTTCTCAGTGCCCCTCCCCTAATATAAAAGCAACACGTGGTACTAGGGTCCTATAATTTCGGAAATTTCCGAAATTTCCCGGGAAATTTCCGAATTTGAGTGTCATTTCCGAATTTTCCATTTTTTTCCGAATTTTCCGAATCTGGAATGTTTCGTATAAAATCGTAAGTTACATGTGCCCGCAAGCGTCTGAAATCGTAGTTTAAATAAGCGCGCATGAAACAACACCGATTTTCTTAGGCTTAACCAAGTTAAGTTGCGCAGTTGACGGGTACTGTAAAGTTTATGTATTTTATATTTTATCTACTTGGCTCGATCCAGCTAATTTTTAGCATTCGCACCCTGTGTTTAGTTACTGCTTTGCTTCCTGTTTTGTTTCTTGATCACACTGCATTTCTTATTTGTGATTTATTTTCAGCACATATGCATAGCAAACAGGAAAATGAAAACGCAAAACAAATAAAGCGTCAATTTATATAAGTTTGGCTTTTACACTGTCTGATTGATTCGATCCGGTCTAGTGTCTATGGTGAATCTCGTCACATATTGTTGAATGTTTGCTGTTAAAACGAGATCTATAAAAGATTTCTTTAATGCACATAGTTTTAATGCAGTAGTAGAACTGGTTATACCCATACATGTACTAGGGGGGGTTTGGGGGGGGGTTACCCCCCCCCCCCCCTGCTGGAAAGGCCAAACCCCCCCTCACCCCCCCCGAGACAGGTTAAGGGACCCCTCCCCCCGACCAAAAAATACAAGTGGTGGTAGTGGCTCCAGTACTAACAAACTGGGTCAGAAATCACTAATTTTTAGCCTAAAATTCTCTTGAAAAGCATTTGGAAACCGAATTTGGCGTTTCCACTGCTGATATTTAAGAGAAATCGGTGTTTTTGGAAGCTCTTTTTGTCATTTTTTGCTTGTTTTTAGCTCTAAAACGCTATTTGGCAGCTTAAAATAGCGATCTTTAGCGTCCTTACTGAAAAAAACGTGCTAAAAACGCATTTCTAGGCGTTTTGGAGCTTTTTGAAATTTGGGACCCCCCACCTGGGCGAAACCCCCCCTCGACCCCCCACCTGAGGAAACCCCCCCCCCCTACCCCCCTCCCCCCAGGTCGGCCCGGAGCTGTTACATGTATGGTTATACCATGCTACAATACCTTTAAATGGTTTTTTAGAAAAAAAAATGGATTTCGGAAAATTTCCGATTTTGCCGTTTTTTTGCTTTCCCAAATTTCCGAAAGTTGAATTTCGAAATTTCCGAAATCTGCAAAAAGGCATTTCCGAAATTCGAGATGCCTACGTGGTACCGATTAGAGATGCGCTCAGCAAGCCCGGCTTTGCGGGCCAGGCCGGGTACATTTTTGGGCCGGGCACACTCAGGTCGGCCAGGGTGGCCCAAGTTTCTAAAACATTTTATTCAAATAGAGGGCATTTTTGTGAAATTTCTTACGATCTAATGTAAGCGTAGTTCATAATTGTGTTTTTAAGGTTATTTTGACAAATATAATGAATTTTCTACCTTGTTTTCTTTGATTTCCTTAACAAATTAACTGATATATCAGTTAAAGATCAAAACTGATTTTGAATTAAATTTAATTGCGGAAAAGAGTCAAATTTGGCTCCTGAGTGCACCTGATTATGTTACCTAAAAGAGTTTGACGGGCCAAGCCAGAAATTTCGGCCGGAGCGCATCCCTAGTGCGGATCACTTAAATGTACCGTATGGTATTGTATGTGCTTACCGCATTCTCCACAGATTAGTGCTGCTCTGGATATCCGCTCTTCGTCTGGATGCGCAGTAGGAATATGCCGGCGCAGTCCTCTGTCATGCGCATAGCTCTTCTCGCAATGCGGGCACTGTTTTCGGTCAGAAACGCCTGATGCCGCCATTGCGCGCCAGACACACAAAACCGTGTTAAACAGGCTGGGTTGTGTAGAACCATTCCATGCAACCTTATTTATTAGTATTCATGATTCCGAGCCGTTACCGGACAAAAAGTTGGTATGTGTCGGCTATCACGTTTGAGCTTCAGAACACAGATCTGGCCATGCGTGCATACAATTGACGATAACTATCTCAAATCTGACATCAGATCTGAGCGAAAAATAAGCTTCAGTGTCTGATTTTTTAATTCCGTTTCCATAATTCGCAAGAGTCAAAATAAAACCATACCGCACTCCCTTTCTATAACGCTCGCGCGTCAGCTTCCCGGACCAGAAATCTGTTTGCTGTCGGTAGCCTATTGCCTTCATATCTTATTCTTCAGATGCTGTAAGACCACATCAACAAACTTTCGGTACTGTAATTGTGATGCCTTTCCCAACTTTCCCTTTAACACGTATTATTAAAGACTTTTAAACAAAGTATGTACAACACCATAACCACTAGTAGATTGCACTGTGAAATTGATTCAAGGTCTAAAAGCTTATTATCGGCCAAAATTTATCGTGCCTGGCTGGGAGGGAGGGAGGGCGTTGCGCTGTCTGACCCAGTTTAAAGTGGCGGCGCCCACTGCCTAAGCCGGCCAGCGTATCGGATCGATTAGTTGGCCAATCAGCGGAGATGGCCGGGTACGACATTTAGTGTCGCATGTGTTTGGGTGTTGAAACTTTCTTAAAATTGGTTCTTAATGGATTGACGTTTCATTCAGTTTTGAACACTAACCGACGTTTTTAGCAGTCTTGATGGCTTTTTCGGTGAAGCAATGTGCAAAATGTGCGGTCTGTTTTGAGTGCACCAAAAGCCCTGTAATGTTCAGAGAGAATTTGGAAGAGAATCTGGAATTTGGGAGAGAATGCCAGCCTGCGAGCGATCACAGTATCCGTTGGTGGCATGAATCCCTGGTGGAAGAAGGCTGTGTTTGCCAAAAAAACTCGGGAAAGGCGTCCACCGGCGTTGAGAGTGGAGTAACACTAGCAGCGGCTGCAGAAAGTGATCAAAAACAGTGGCGGTCGCGTTGAAGTGCATAACTCGTAATGTAGTGGGTGAAATTTGTTGAAATTTTAAACAGTAAAATGCAAAGTGTATCCACACATTTTATGAAAAAATCAGCCGATTCGGTCCACAAATAAAAAAGTTCTGAGCTTGCCAAACCGGGCGGGATATGTGAATCACCCTGTACAATAATAAACTAGCCATGTGAAGGGGCGGGTCCCCGAAAAATGTCCAAAAAACGCCTATTTTGTCTTAAATAAGCGAAAATTTTCTCCTGGAGGGGGATGGCCGGCTGAGGGAGTATGGACCGGCGAGGGGAGGAGTAAACCCCTTTGGGTGCCGCCCAGTTCGGTGTGGCCGTTTGGGTGTGGGCCGTTTGGGTGCGGCCGGTTCGGTGTGGGCCGGTTTGGTGTGTGTCCCGTTTCGGTGCAAGGCCGTTTCGGTGTGGGTCGATTCGGTGTGCGCCAGTTCGGTGCAGGTCGGTTTGGTTTGAGTGTTTTCTGTTTGGCTTTGTGTTGCTCTACCACCCACCACTAAGACGACCCCTGTATTTGCTTTGCATTTTCTTTTACTCCAACAAAGCTGTATTCTTTAGATCCTAAAGGCAAGGAGAGAGGAGTTCTCTGTTCTGAAAATTTACTCTTCTTACTCAGAACTCAGTATTCAAATACAGACGCTTTTTTATTCCATTAGAACCACGAATACACAAATTTTAGAATGTTGATCGATGAACCTACAATGATGTGCTACCTTACCTAGCTAGAAAGTTTATGCGTACGGACTTTCCGTTAATTACTATAGAGGTAGTAGGGGTGATTAGCACCTGCTGCGTCAGTTTTAAAAGTGGGAGCCATGAAACTGCAGTCGCGATTACCGGCGGCCGTACTAAGCTGGTCAGTGTGATCCGACACAGACATTGATACTGTAGGAATGCTGATCAGTTTCACTGACCGATCAGTTCGTCAACTGGTTGACTCAATAAATGCACGACCATTATCGAAAAAAGGTCGCAATTTATAGGCACAGAACAGCTAGGTACAGAAATGATCATGGAAAGGTTCTGCATTTTATTGGTTCGACTGAGGTAAACCAAAAACGTCCATTCTGAACTGCGAACCTGAACCTTTAGTGCGGATCAATAGCCTAGGAATGAATCCAAATCTCGTACTTGCAAATCCGGGAAAAGCAGAGAAAGGAGTGGTCATTTCGATAGGGTTAATTGATGCCTAAGCTGGCATAAGCTATGCTGTCTCAGATCTGTTGTGTGAGTGATTGACACCTCTCATTAGCCTCTTAATTGGAACCGAACAGGTCACACTCAATGCACCACACGGACCTGCCGGAACTATGTCGCACCCAACCGGCCCACACCGAACCGACCCACACCGAACTGGCCCTGCACCGAAACGGGACACGCACCCAACCGGCCCACACCGAACCGGCCGCACCCAAACGGCCCACACCCAAACGGCCACACCGAACTGTACCCTACCCACCCCTTTACCCCCACCCATGTATGTGCCCTACCCATCAAATATCTATCTAAAGTCCTTGCCAAAAAAGAGCGGATTGGCGGTTTTTTGCGAATAACTCCTTATGGGTGCATCGGAGCGCTTTTTGCCTCATAACCAAAGTTGTAGAGTGGCTCGAGCTCGGTACTCTGGTGCAACCTAATCTGCGCAACGCGCCATGGTAATGCTAATCTGCGCAACGGAAAAAATCAGCTTTTCCTGTAGTTGGGATGAACGCGAGTTTTTCAGTGAATTATAATCTACAGACCTCGGGGATTTCAAAAATGTATTCATATTTCTTCTAGGTGGAACGGTTCCAGAGTTATGCACCATCAAATTTGGCCGAAAATGCTAAAAATGGCCATTTTTGACGATTTTCAGATTTCTGGGGGGGGGATTGGAATAACTCAGGACCAACTCAGCCGATGAGGCTGAAACTCACATATATGATGTAAAATTTAGTTTTACGTCGATTGAGACACATAAGAACCCTGAAAAATTGACCCTGATACCGTAATCCCGATTTTTTCAACTTTAGGTCATTTGATTTTTTTCTGCTGGTATGCAGAAGTTTAACCCCTCCACTGTAGTTAAAAATGTACTTTACAGTATTTTGAATCGATTTCAGTCCATTCTGAAGCCATTCGGATACTGTAGTGTGTGGTCCTGGCACGAAAATAACTTTTTGTCAATTTACATTGTTCCTGCGGCAAAGAAATGACCTATAGAGTAGGCACTAAGGGTTTTGATGGCCAGGGAATCCATTGCTGACATAACTATAATCACTGGAATACTGTATTTTGAGGTCCCAACACGAAAATTGTTATTTTGCGTTTATGCATGCCTGGTGCAAGGAAACGCTCGAAAGAGAAGGCAATAAAGGTTTTCAGGGGTGGGGAATCTATTTCTGACATAACCACCATTGCTGGGTTACTGTATTTTGAGGTCCCGGCGAGAAAATTGTTATTTTTTGCTCTTTGGGTGTTCCTGTTGCAGGGGAAAGCTGGATAAAGTAGGTAATCAAACTTTTGAGTATGTACATTCGTTCCAGGACCACAATGTACAGTAATCCAGTAACATTCGCTATGCCCTGAATGAATTCGCTGATGCCGAAAACTTTTCGTGCTTGTGAATTCATCGTTTTCTTGCAACATGAACAACCAAATAGCAAAAAATAACAATTTTCTCGTCGGGACCTCAAAATACAGTAACTCAGCAATGATGGTTATGTCAGAAATAGATTCCCCACCCCTGAAAACCTTTATTGCCTTCTCTTTCGAGCGTTTCCTTGCACCAGGCATGCATAAACACAAAATAACAATTTTCGTGTCGGGACCTCAAGATACAGTAACCCAGTGATTACGGCGATGTCAGAAATGGGTTCCTTGACCGCGAAAACCCCTAGTTCCTACTCCATCCAGCATTTCCTAAAAGCAGAAACCACGTAAACTGACAAAATGCAGTTTTCGTGCCAGGACCACATTCTACAGTACCCGAATGGCTTCAGAATGGACTGAAATCGATTCAAAACACTGTAAAGTACATTTTTGACTACAGTGGAGGGGTTAAGCTTCTACATTCCAGCAGAAAAAAAATCAAATGACCTAAAGTTGAAAAAATCGGGATTACGGCATCAGGGTCAATTTTTCAGGGTTCTTATGTGTCTCAATCGACGTAAAACTAAATTTTACACCATATATGTGAATTTCAGCCTGATCGGCTAAGTTGGTCCAGAGTTATTCCAATCCCCCCCAGAAATCTGAAAATCGCCAAAAATGGCCATTTTTAGCTTTTTCGGTCAACTTTGATTGTGTATAACTCTGGAACCGTTCCACGTAGAAGAAATATGAATACATTTTTGAAATCCCCGAGCTCTGTAGATTATAATTCACTGAAAAACTCGCGTTCATCCCAACTACAGGAAAAGCTGATTTTTTCCGTTGCGCAGATTAGCATTACCATGGCGCGTTGCGCAGATTAGGTTGCACCAGAGTACCGAGCTCGAGACACTCTACAACTTTGGTTATGAGGCAAGAAGCGCTCCGATGCACCCATAAGGAGATATTCGCAAAAAACCGCCAATCCGCTCTTTTTTGGCAAGGACTATAGTTCAACCGTTGACAGTTTAGATTGAAACTGATTTACTGACCTAGCAGTTACAAACAACTTCTTCAGGCAAACTGTTCCAGATGTTGTTAACAATTGTATGAGCAAAGAACCCTTTAGTCGTTTTATGGGGAATGTTACGGCTGTGTGCTCTAGTGTGTGTTATATTTGCTGTGTCTGTTGCAGTTTGTGTTTCCGAGGCGAAGCCGATGACACGGCAGTGCTGTGCACGGATAAGCAAAGCTACCAAGTGAAGGAAGCCGGAACGTCCAACACTTTGTTGTTGAGTTCTCAGTTGAAACTGAACCACCAAATGAAGCCCAAACAACCGGAAGAGCAACGACAGCTCAGTCACTGCCAGGTAACTCCACTCACTCCAATTGTAAGTTTTTGACAAAAATGACCAAATCAAACCACTACCCTTGATCACGTGATTATTATTTTGCAACAACCAATTGCTACATGCTGCTCTGCTCTACCCCAGATTACGCGTTTTTGGGTCAGATCAAACATACATGAAAAAATCCGGAGGGTGTATACTGTATGTGGTTTTTCGTCGGGGGTCTGGAGAGTATGAAATTGCTTTCTCAAAAAGGTCGCCAAAATTTTGGAGGGAGTATGGACCGTCGAAGGGGTTTTGACCCAAAATCCCAATGGCTGGGCCAAAAATTGTATTTCAGTGAACGGAAAGGTACATTCCAATGATGCAGGCAGGATCTTGTGCACTGGGATTAGAATTTTGAAAAGGCTTGATTGGGCCACTGCCCAACCAGGGCGATAACATTTTGAAAAAATAGCCTTTGCCCAAGGTGTAAAATTTTGAAAGTGCCTGGTTGGGTGAGGGTAAGGAAATTCAGCAAGATTAGCCTTCAAAAACGCATTTAAAAGGGATTCCGGGCATATAATTAAGAGAAATTACAAGTTTTAGTGGTAAAGTGGCCTGGTTGGCCTTATCGGGTTTCTTATTTTCGACGTATTATTTTCCTAACTCGGCCGGAAAGGGTGTACCACCCCCCTGCCCTGGGTACGCACATGTACGGAACCGGCACATTCTGTATCGTTAGAAATGGTACAATTTTTAATTAGATAAGAACAGGGAAACTAATTACTGGTGTACTACTTAGAAAAGCGGGACACTATAAGAAATTCTACCAAGTTAGTTGATTAACGCAAAAACAGCTTCCTAAACATAATCATCGACCAACCTTTTCGATTTTTCTAGGTTAATTTTTCAGGTCAACATCGATGTTTTTCGATTTTGACAGGTCCCAATTAGCATTGGGTATTGGGGGCAAAAACCGCAATACCCAATATCTCGAGAACACCCCAATACGCCCAATACCCAATAACAGTTCTCACTCCATTAAACACTACCTACTACAGTCAGGCACTTAACGCCGTTTATGGTACCGACACCATATAAGGTACCGGTACCATATATGGTGACGGTACCATATATGGTACCCCCACGTTCGGGGCCTGTGGTGGTACCATATATGGTACCCCTACCTTCGCGTTGTTACCGGTACCATATATGGTACCACTCTGTTCAGATTTCGTACCATATATGGTACCGGCACCCATGGCCATGGGTATGGGTACCATAATTATATGGTACCACTACCCTAGATACCGGTACCATATATGGTACCGGCACCTTATATGGTGTCGGTACCATAAACGGCGTTAAGTGCCTGACTACAATTTTAGATAGCAGCTGTGACCAGTCGGTACTTGGAGTTGCGTCCGGTGTCAAAATTTAGCAGCACACGACTGAAAACTTTATTGGAGCAATGTCCATTCGCAGGTGATGACAAGGAAGTGGAAGAGACAGATTATAGGAGGTGTGTTGTATAAGTTATGGTCCAAAACTGGTGTCAGCTGAGTGCATTGCAGGTATTCGCTGAAAGAGCTGCTGGATCTGGTGCAGGGCAGTCAGCTGGAAATTGAGAACTCGCTTAATCATCTGCCTGTTTGCTTGGTTGACGGTAGGACTGCTACGTTATACGTCACAGATGATTGCAATTCTCATCATACATGTAACAGGGCTCGGTCGGCGTGGCGGAAGGGGTAGGGTTGTTTCCGTCCGGTGGGGGTCCAGTTGGGGGTGGGCGTTTCGCCCTGAAGGGGGTCAAAATTTTCAAAAATCTCCAAAACACTTGGAAATGCGTCAGCACGTTTTTTTCGGTATATATCACCAGAGAAGACGCCAAATTCTGTTTCCTAAGGCTTACGCTGATTTTAAGCTAAAAATTGGTGATTTCTGAGATTGCTACTAATACTTGTGTTTTTGGGTCGGGGGTTCCTAAACTGTCTCGGGGTTAAGGGGTTGGCCTTTCTGTCTAGGGAGTAACCCCAAGCCCCAAGTACATGTATGATGCTGACCAGACAAGACTTGCAGATACAGTCAGGCACTTGGCGTACGTGTGCTTAGGGGTTAGGGTCCGTTCACCTCTCACAACTACGCCACAGACGGAGGCCAAAGAAAACCGTTTTTGTTGCAGGATATTTTCGGTGGCTCGATTTCGACTATCGTGCGCGAGTTGTGTCTGATATAACTGAGTTCTGTGACAACAGTGGCAACGATTCATGGAAGCACATAGACTATGACCTTCTGTACAGTCAGCTTCACGTACGTGCTGATGTATTGCAACGTGTGCTGGAACTGTTTGGAAGAAAGACCTCTGGTACCTAAATCTTTTCCAAATTTCTGCAACTACTTCTTCGCGCTGTGTTAATGCTCAACGATTTTGCGGGAGGACCGAAGCCTTAAGCAGCCCATTTAGCTATCCCGGTGACATACATGTACCGGGGGTTTGGCCTGACTTACTCCCTCAGCTAGAAAGGCCAAACCTCCTCACCCCCAACTCCCCGAGACAGTTTAAGGGACCCCCACCCAAAATTACAAGTACCAGTAGCGGCTGCAGTACTAATAAACTGGATCAGAAAACACTAATTTTAGCTTAAAATCCGCTTAAAAAGCCTTTGCAAATTTTGGCGTTCACTGCTGATATTTAAGAGAAATCGGTGTTTTTAGAAGCGCTTTTTTGTCATTATTTGCTTGTTTTTAGCTCCAAAACGCTATTTGGCAGCTTAAAATTGCGTTTTTAGCACCCTTCTTGGAGCTTTTTGATATTTTGAACTTCCTATGGACTAAACCCCTCGACCCCCTCCTGACGGAAAATGCCCCTCACCAGGCCGGCCCGTACCTGTTACATGTGTGCCCTGCGGTACGACGAACTATGTTAGTTTGTATCGCCGTTCCTTCACTGTCCAGTCACAAGGGTTGCGTATTTGTCTAAGAGAAAGATAATCGATCTACTGTAGTAGTGGGTATAAGTTTTAGACGGTCACTATGCCTTAGACGAACGATTGGTTTGTCGATTTTACGCCGAAATCCTGCTGCGTCCTACTAAGCGGTTTGACTACGACGACTTCATGAAAGTTTGGGGGCAGTGCGTGCCTCTCGGAATGCAAACTGACCTCTCGCAGCTGCAGGTATAGTGGGTTTAGGACCAGTCTGCACGATGCTTCAATGCTGTGTCTGATTTCAGGGCCTGGCCATAATCGAAGAGTCTGCGTTGCGGAAATCCGTAAAATACCTGCCAGTCGATGTGTTGCCCGAAGAGCCTAAAGAACGGTTTGTACCTAAGTGAACTCTCTACTGCTCACATGTTTTCGTAACTACCGATTTTTAGGTTACAAATTCTATTCAAGGAACGTAGTAAGTGGAAAGGCGACGATTTGAAGCCGTATTTACTCGATTTAGTTAATTCAGCCCAAGAAGTTGGTGCTCTCTTAACCAAATTTTGTCGTTGCTCCACTGTTGCTGGTGAGCGGTATTACAACGCCCGGTAAAATTTGCATACTGCAGCAATAATTGCGTATTGTGAGGCGACTGGGCAACATTCAAGCATACAAGCTCATTCTTTTGCGAGTGGTATTTTTTGGATTGCTCAACTGGCAAACCAAAGATGCTGTTCTGTTTCTGTTTCTTGTTAATTATCCTGTGTAGTGGGGAAGTGAACAGCAAAGAAATTCAATTAGGAAACAATGTTAAGCTACAGAATCGGCAGAGAGTCAGCGGCGAGCAAAGTGCCTTGGTCTTTTCTAATACCGGCCTCACCTATAGGTAGGATAGTACCGAGTCTCAGTTGAGTGCTATTACTGGCATGTTTTAGTAATGTTATTGCGCCACCGCCATTGCAATTCGACAGCACGTTCAAGCCTGATGAGATCGAAAGAATCAAGGTTAGTTAGTCACTCGTCTGTCCGCATTTTCTCTCACCGTCAGCAGTCTGCGTTTCTTGACGTGCAGAACAAGTGCGAGAGAAAGAACTGCAAGGCACAGAAAGAGAAAGACAAGAAAAACAAAGCAGCCTTCAAAGCTGTGCGCTCTAAGAGCAAACAGAAGAATGAGAAAAAGTCGAAGAAACAGGCAGACGATGAGGCGGACACTGAGCACTCGTTGGTTTTCGAGATAAAACAAGAGATCTATCGCAGCTTCGGCTTGGACCCTTTCGAGGTTTGCTACCAACGTTTTCTGCTGATGATAGTGCCTTCGATCCATGTGTGAGCCCTCTGACTTTTAGGAAACACTTTTGGTCTGGTTTTTGTTCTTTGTTTTCTTTTTCAGGCGAAAAATGGTTGAAGTTAATTGTAAAACAGTAATCTTTTGAAAAAATATTCAGTGTGAAAATTTCTTCAATCTCCTCTTCACATGCTGAGTCCACCGTCCCTCTTGTGTGGCTGACCTGATGTGGCATGCAGTTGAAACTTGACTTATTTCTGTTGCCGCTTGCGTGTCGTTTTTCTGCAGAGTCCTCCTGCAGCCATTGCTGTTACTGTTTGTAGATAATGCCAGCCGACGACGGTTTTCTGTTCGGTGACCTTTACCTAGAAGAGAAGCAAGCGCGAGCAGCGGTAGGCAAAATTAAACGCGACAAGAAGAAGCCTCGTTCTCGCGGCAGACGATCCGTTTTACCGAGGGAAAAGTTTCCTACGCGGCTGTGGCCAATAAATGTTGACGTGCCTTACCAATTTGACGGATTGGGTAAACGAAGATAGCTGGTTGTGCGCATGGCATGGGGCAGATATGATTGGGGGTCTACCGCTTAGGCTGGACCCACCTCCAACCACCCACACAGAACAGACGTTTCTTCCTGGTAATAAAAATTGGCCGCTAATGACCTTAGAATGGGTATGCTACCCAAGACTTTTCACCCCCAGCCCTAGGTCATTCATGGGCCGAGGCCCTCTAGATGTCCATTCATGGCTCCTAGCCGAAAATTTGGCGACTTTGGGGAAGTCGGCCTAGTCTTTCTCTGACTAAAGTGTGTTTAAAAATCTTTGGTGCTGGGTATGTCGGGCAGTATCCCGCATTTATGCGTCGTGCAAACCCCATACATGTACATATGGATCTGTTCCTCTCATCAACTAGATTACTACACTGTTTACGCACACATTGCATATTGTACTTCGGTTGGAAGCAAGAGGCCTGACAAAAAATCGACCTTTTTGGCAACGCTACAATTTTTCTGCCGATCACAGGGAAAACAACTATGTTGACACGGTTAACACAGTACGTATACATACACGTGTTAACGCATTGTGTACGCTCATCGTGTAAACCGTGTCAACAGTATGTAAACACGCCAGAGTGCTGACACCGGGAACCCAATGTCCCGGAAAAAGTCCAACAAACGCCTATTTTGCCTTAAATAAGCGAAAATTTTCGTAGGAGGTGGGTATGGCTGGCCGAGGGGGTGGTATTGGCCGGGGAGGGGAGGGGGTAAACCGCACCCCAATCCTCCGCGGCCCGTCTATATGATGTATGGAGTTTGTTTGAACCACGCATAAATGGGGACGCTGGCGGATATACCCAGCGCCAAAGATTTTTGTTCACACTGCCCCTCCATCTTTTCGGTCCAGCCTTTCTGCGTTTTTATTCCGGCCCGATTTCACTGGTGCACGTATGGCTTTTTGACTTGTGGTGGGTTGTAGACCCGTCAGAGGAGGATATCGTTAGGACCGCTGTGAACGAATTTCAACAAGCCATTGGATGTGGCATTACGTTTGTTGAGCAACCTTCACGTACTGCGGGAAACAGAATAGTGTTCAGGAAGTTCGTGCTTTTTGGCGTGTGAGTTTGTTTCCTTTGCTCATTCTCGGCCCTGTCCCCTCCCTACAAACTGCTTTCATAAAACTTGTCCAGTTTTCCATACGCTAAATCTAAGCTTGAAGGCAAGTCGTAGAGTTAGGCTGGGACTGAAACCAGTTTTGTTTAGGTGCGCCGCCTCGGCCGAAGGTCTCATTTCAGTTAATTACATCTACCTCAACTTTTTCTGCAGCAATGTAAATTCGGTTTTCTTCGTGTTGTCTCTGTTAACCGGTGTGTATGCAGATTAAAGGCAGAACCTACCACGAACTCTTGCACACGTTGGGAGTGGCGCATCAGCACCAAAGAATCGATCGGGATAACTACGTGGAACTGATAATTGAAAATGTTGACCCGGCACGACTGGACTGGTTCGAAAAACAAACCGAGTTATTGGATAAGAGGAATTACACCAGTTACGGCGTCGACTACAACTATCGATCGGTCATGCACTACAGCGCCTTCGTAAGTATGCATGCCCTACATTCTGTTCACCGCAGCCTCAATGGGCGAAAACCAAGTCTTCCGTGGCCAAAACGAATTTTCTCAGCCTCTTAATTTTGACGTCGCATTTAGCGGTCCGCTTTTGTTACAATTTTAGACTGAAAAATTTATAGCAGAAAAAGTACTTCGAAAAGAGCCGTTTTATGGTACTTGTGAGCTCTAAGTAGGTTTTCAGCTACAGGTTGTCCCTGAATTTTGGGAAATTTAATTGAACGGAATCCCCTGCAGCGGATCAAGCTTAAATAAGCGCTCAGCTGTTGATCGGAGTGATATACAGTAGGTGAGAAGCACCGCCAACGTAAACTGCACATACTGTACGTTTCTGTCGTATGTGGCCCAGAAATGGAGCGGTAGGGAAGGTAGGCCAATTTCCTAAAAATCGCCAAATCTCAACAACGACCGATATCCCAAAATTTTCGGCGTTAGGGCTCGTTAGTTGTAGGTACACGTTTCCGTTCTATTTTGTCTCTTTCAGGCAGCAGCAGATTACCTAAATTTGCCGACTATTGTGCCGCTGGATCCAAGTGTTTCGCTGTACGAGTTGGGGCAACGACAACAGATGATGAGCACTGACATTGAATTAGTTAGACGGACTTACTGTTGTCCATGTAAGCTGCACTCATTCATCATGTTTACTTCCCAGCATATAGAAACCGTTAAGTCTTACAAGTGGTTTAGCTTACGTCCTCAACAGATTCTGGCCGATTTGCAGTAGTGGCGTTTTGATTTGACTAAGCCAGGTGGCTGTCGATAAGGTTTTGCATACTGTTTCGCAAACGCCTGGAAATGCGTATTTTGAATGTACGTCAGAAAATACGCCAGAAAATTGCAATTTTGAGTGGTTAATTTTCGTTTAACCGCTAAAAACAAGCATAAAATTCGGATTTTCAGGAAATTTTAACCCTTTCGAAATCACCCAAAAATGTTTATAAAAAATAAACAAAACAAGGACATAAAAAGAAGAAAAATGCACACCAAACTTTTCCAAAATGTGTTCATAGACACGGCCCAAACAGAACCTGGACATCATCCGATCACAACTTTTGTGTTTATTGTTTCCCCTTGACACATGTTTGGCACAATATTCATTCGGTGACACCACGAACATCATACATACAATTGACAGACATGAACATCTCGCATTGACAGGCCTACGTACGTACAGTACGTACATACATAAGTCGACACCAGCACGAGTAAAGTACCAATAGTGCTGCGAATACCTCTTTGACACTAGAGAACACCAACTGTAATCATGGAAACACCACTTTTTAGACCAGCGAACACAATTTCTAGACAGTCAACACCAACTGCAATCATGGGAACACCACTTTTAGACCACCGAACACCATTTCTAGACAGTCAACACTAACTGCAATCATGGGAACACCACTTCCCAGTTCGCTACAGTCAAGGTGTTCGCATCTTTTGTACTGGCGTCGACTTACGTGTTGCGTGCCGTTGTGAGATGTTCATGTCTGTGTGGATCGTGTGTATGATGTTCGTGTCGTTACCGAATAAATTTTGTCAAACGTGTCAAGGAAAAACAATGAGCACAAAAGTGGTGATCAGATTATGATCGGATGGTGTCCATAAGCAAAATTTTAGGGCCGGTCAATATCGGCCGATCATGAACACCATCGAGCTTCTGTTTTCAGTTGCATTTTCCGTTTTTAATGTTCACTGTTCGCCTTCCATATGGAAGGGGGTGATTTCGAAAGGGTTTTGCTAAATTAATGATTTCTCTCGTGTCAGTAGAAGGGGTGGCCTTTCCTTCCAGCTGAAGGCAGCAACCCCCAAACCATTTATTTCTACATATGTAGTATATGTAACTATCTAGAAAGGCTGTAATTGAAATCTGGTCGACTGTATTTTGTTTTTCTTTGCTGCTGGTACGCCGTCTTTCGCTATATCTGACTATGTAAGTAGATGTAACTTCAAATCAGTAAATATCTGAACTTTATAAAAGGCCAATTCTCTACCCCTCCTGTCTGAGGTCCCTTTTACAACAGTCCACGAATTTGAGGCTCAGAGCCTACCATGCTCAGCCCGCTTTGGTGGGTTACTTTTACTTCTGCGGCACGCACAGTGCGCTAAATGACTTCAGCGTCGTGCACAGACAAGTCGGTTGGGTGCGGTGTCTACGGCAATAGAGGCTACTGCGAGCAAGGCCACATCTACAATCCATGGATGTCGCTGAACTGTCGCAGAAGTTGTCAATTTTGTAAGTGCGGACCGGGATACGTCTGACTTCGGCTGTATTTCGAGCTTTTACGCTCTTGGTTTATTATTCGGTGTTTCTAGTCGCGCTGTAACTGCTGTTGTTTTTATTGCTAACAATATTTTGTTTTCGTTGCATCAAGTCCTAGTGTATAACTGTTGGTTTTCACTGCGTGCGGTTCAAGCAGTCGTGACTGAGTTGAGATAAACTTCATGAAAAATATGTCGATTAGAATGTACCAAAAAGCAATGGAAACGTTTCAAAATCGGTACATAAGTTTATTTTGATAAATTAGCAAACGCGTACGCAAGAAACTACAAGAAATTGTGGAAGCGCGGCCGCGCGCAACAGCCGTTGTTTTATGTATAAAAATACTCTGTAGTGTAGGTAGGGTGTATACATGCTTTTGTCATGTCTCTGACGGAAAAGCGCGCCGCGCTTTTGTTCATCAGCTACGCCGGTGTTTGGATAAAATTTGCATATTGCGGTAAACGATGCGTATGGCGAAGCGACTGGGCAGCATAGAAGGAGCTTTTCAAGCTCGTTCTTGTTATTTTTATGCTTAGCTTGCAAACTGAAAATGCAGTTTCGCTTCTGTTGTTTGTTCTTGTTAATTGTTTTGTGCAGCCAAGTGAACTGCAAGGAAAATGGAGGAAGAAACAACAAGAATAAGACTAAGAAACCAAAGTCAAAGAGTCAGGGGAGCGATAGCGACGAACAAACTGGAGTGGTGGTCAGTTCTACGCCTTCCGATACCGGTCTCACATTTGAGTAGGTTTTCGCTGATGCTCTATTGTGTGGTTATTGCAGGTTTCAGCAGTCTCATCGCCCCTCCGCCTCTGGTATTCGACAGCATGTTCAAGACTGAAGAGATTGAAAAAATCAAGGTTGGCTTGACTATCTGCTTTTCTCTTTCTTATAATGTATCGTGTTCTTCTTTTTCAGGAGAAGTGCAAGAAGAAGAACTGCAAGGCACAGAAAGAGAAGAACAAGAAAAACAAAGCCGCCTTCAAAGCTGTGCGTTCTAAAGGCAAACAGAAGAAAGAGAAAAAGTCCAAGAAACAGGCTGATGATGAGGTCGACTTAGAGGACTCGTTGGTTTTCGAGATAAAACAAGAGATCTATCGCAGATTCGGCTTAGACCCTTTGGAGGTTTGTACGTACGTACACAGGGTTCATACGGGTCAGGGAAGTCAGGGAATTTAAAAATGGTCAGGGAAAAGTCAGGGAATTTCAGATCTGGTCAGGGAAAATTATAGGGATTTTTTAAAATTTTCTCGCCCTGGTTGGGCAGCTGCCCAACCAGACCTCGTCAAACTCTGAAGCTGTTAATTCCGGTTAATTTTACGCCAAGACTACCTTTTAAATGCGTTTCTGAAAGCTATTTCTTCAAAATTTTCTCGCCCTCCTGAGGCTGCGGCCCAACCAGGCCTCGCCAAACCCTGAAACTCTTAATTCTTGTTAACTTGACGCTCGGAATACCTGTTGAAATACGATTAGTTTTTAATACCAAATTCACCCTTTGCTTTTAGAAAATTGTTGGATATGCTACCGTTTATGTAAATATCTGCCGATGCAAAAGAAATCACAAAATTAGGTGCTTGAAATCATTTACTGTTTTATGAGTTTGCTTGTAGAAAGTCAGGGATTTTTAGCACTCAGGTCAGGGGAAGTCAGGGAATTTGGAAAACCCTGATCCGTATGAACCCTGGTACAGACATGGGCAACGGGGGGGCTGAGGGGGGGTTGGCCCCCCATCAGGCTCTGATCTACCCCCCCCATCATCCGGCCGCTACCCCCATCAGGAATTTTTGGGAAGAATTTTGTATAGAAAATTATGATAATAATATGCCTGGATTAGGTGTAAATGAGCTCAGAATAGCTTATTTTGGCTTATTTTAATGAAAAATAAGCAAAACACCCTTGATTTTAGCCAAAAATCGGTGTTTTTGGCTTACCACCCCCTCAGCCCCCCATCAGGCGCTCCTACCCCCCTCAGCCCCCCTCAGGAATTGAAAATTCTACCCCCCATCAGCCGAAATGCTAGCCCATGTCTGCGTACGTACTAACGTGTTCATGCAGGAGGTGACAGATGACTTGACTTCCGACCAACCATGGAAGCATATAACATCAGGGCCTTCCGGCTAGTGCTCCCCTGACGATTTTTGCAACCTTTTTTACTGTATCAGGCCAAAAACTGTGTTGTTAGACAGCTTTTTTAATGAACACCTTATTTTTGAACGATTTCTAAGCACTGAACTATGCTCACTGAAAATTGTCCTCAGCCTATTGTACTGTATGTTGTTTGCTTGCAGATAATGCCAGCTGACGACGGTTTTCTGTTCGGTGACCTGTACCTGGAAGAGAAGCAATCTCGAGCTGCAATTGGCAAAATTAAACGCGACAAGAAGAATCCTCGTTCCCGCGGCAGACGTTCGATTATACCCAGGGAAAAGTTTCCTACGCGGTTATGGCCGACAACTGCCGTCGTTCCTTACCAGTTTGACGGCTTGGGTAATGAAAATACCTCGTTGTATTGTATGCATGACCGAATAAAATAATGATATTATGACCAGGAAGCGGTTAGGCCGAATTTCCATCGCCAAAATTTTCAGTGAGGTTTGCCTGAATCACCTAAGGTGGCCTGGGTTGCTTTGGGGAGGAATAAGCAGCCAAGTCCAGACATGGGCAAAGGGGAGGGGGGCTGAGGGGGTTGATCCCCCATCAGGCTCTGATCTACCCCACATCAGCCGGCCGCTACCCCCCATCAGGAATTTTTGGGAAGAATTTTGTATAGAAAATTATGATAAAAATATGCCTGGAATAGGCGTAAATGAGCTCAGAATAGCTAATTTTAACTTATTTCAATGAAAAATAAGCCAAAAAACCCTGATTTTCGCCAAAAATCGGACTTTTTGGCTTACTACCCTCTCAGCCCCCCATAAGGCGCTCCTACCCCCTCAGCCCCCCTCAGGAATTGAAAATTCTACCCCCCATCAGCCGAAATGCTAGCCCATGTCTGGCCAAGTCTATGGGGTCCAGACCGACTACTCAAAAATTGAAGGGAACCCCTAATTGGTACTGAGCTGACCCCAGACTTCCCAGATTTTTTTATCCCGGCCCCATTTCTCTAGTTCTTCTTGTGGCTGTTGACTTGAAGTGCATTGTAGATCCGTCAGAGGAGGATTTGGTTAGAACAGCCGTGACCGAATTTCAACAAGCAATTGGTTGTGGCATTAAATTTGCCGAGCAACCTTCACGGACTTCTGGCAACAGAATAGTGTTCAGGAAGTTCGAGATAGATCGCGTGTGAGTTTGTGCTCACTTTTTCAATATCCAAGTTTATCTTTGTTTATTTCCCGGGTCTCGGTTCTTCCCTTCCCAGGAATGTGTTTTTATAAAACTGAATTTCCTTAGATTAAGACGCAATTTCTGAATGGATTTAGGGTTTGATAAGGGATATTCCCCAAATCGGGTTGGGGCCACATCACCGATTTGGCTCATTTTTTATATATGTTAGAGTATACGTCGAAAAACTAGTCGCGAGCCGAGCCGAGTCGAAAGTACGAGCCTCTGTCGACCCCCAAAGCTCCAAAGCCCCCTCCAAAGTGGTCTGGCCGAAAAAGAGAAAAAAGTAACAGCTTTCGGCCCAACCACCTCTACTTTAGAGGGGGCTTTGATGCTCTGTGGGGTCGGTCGACCGTATCTTGTACTTTGAGTTCCTTAGTTTTTTCGACATACAGTACGTATGCTCTACGTGTGTAAAAATGGGCCAAATCGGTTGTGTCATCAGCCCAATTTAAGGAGGCACCCTGACAAATTGCATCTTAACCCTTTCTAATTCACCCAAAAATGTTCATAAAAACAAAATCCGGACACCAAAAACACAGTGGTCAAAACTGTTTTTTAAAAATCTGTCGATGAACACCACCTGAACAAGACTCGGACAGCATCCAATCATGATCTGATCTGATCTACACCTGATCACCATACTTGTGTTCAATGTCTTCACCGCTCTTGTGGTATAAATCCTTTTCCCATCAACACATTTTCGGCACAATATTCATTCGTTAATACCATGGACATCACACACACAATCGACACAGACATGAACATCTCATATTGGCAGGCAACACTAAGTCAACACTAGTACAAATGATGTGAACACCTCTTTTAGACCAGTGAACACCCCTTTTAGACAGTCACCACCAACTGCAATCATGGCAACACCTCTTTTAGACAGTCAACACCCCTTACAGTACATAGACCTAGACCAACAAACACCAAATCCAACCCCATGGATCAGATTTTGAGAACATTTGGATCGGATCATGATCGGATTATGTCCACAAGCAGAATTTGGACCGATCCAAACAGAGTGAACGTGATCACCATTAGAGTTGTAAAAAAATTTTTTTTGAAAGCCAAGAAAAAGCTTTTTTATGAAAATTTTTCATTTCGAAATTTTTTTTCAAATTTTTTCCTTGCATGAAATATAGCTTCTAGGAGATGCAAGGATGCATCAGAAGCAACTTTAAATACAACAGCTGATACTTTGGTTCAAACATAGTGTTACAGCCTGAGAGTCGACATTCTACCTGCAGCATTGCTCACAGAGTGGCTGCTGCTATTCAACAGGCTTAGAATCATACATGGGCCGCGGGGGGTCGGGGGGGGGGTTTGCCCACCCCCCAAACGACCCCACCCACCCACCTGAAGCCGACTTTTATTCCTGACCCCACCCACAAAATCGCCGCGACCCCCCAAACCGGCAGGCCAACCCCCAAATTTTAGGATTTTGACAACCCCCAACCCATTTTTCCGGCCCATGTACGTACAGTATGCTTAGAATGGGCATGAAATTGATAGAACTGCACTGCTAATGTATACAGTCATGTCTCGTTAATCCAGACCTCGTTAATCCGGATATTCGCCTTCCGCACAAGATTAGTTAGGCCAGGTCCCAATTTTCCCCCATGTTATATGACTCGTTAATCCGGATCCGGTTTCGTTAATCAAAGTAATTCGTTAGTCCGGATTTGGCTAATTTGGACAAAATCCATGATCTTCATATTATGATCGCCGGTTTCATGTTCAATGTTTGCCTTCCATTGAAGGAGGTGAATTCGAAAAGGTTAAGTGTAAGTAGGGAACGACCGGAACCGGATTTTTGGGTCCGATCGGAATCGGAATCGGAACTCAAGTACAGTTCCGAATCGGAATTTTTCGGAATCGGAACTTTTTTGAAAATCGGCTAAAAATATGGAATAACCTGTTTTTGGCAAAGTAGCAGTGTGTACGCAACCATCCTTTACAATTCCATGCAAACATCCAGTATAAATCACCATGTCAAACGATAGCAATGCATTAAAATCGCCGCCCATCAATACTGTAGATAAAATTATACTTTAAAAACAACAATTTTTCAACGTTTTCAGTAGAATGCGAACTGGTGTTAGGTATTGGGCGTATTGGGGTGTTTTTTATTTATGCCCCAATACCAATACTAATTGGACATATTAAAATCGCTGTTGAACTGAAAAACTGACCTGAAAAAATCGAAAAGATTGACCGATAATTACAGTAGGTATAGAAAGCCGTTTTTGCGTTAATAAACTAAGGTTAAGAATGTCTTATACTGTCCGCTTTTCTAAGTAGTACACCAGTAATTAGTGCAGCTTCCCTGTTCTTATCTAAGATAAACGTTTGTGATTCAATTGAAATTTGTCATTTTAGTGATACAGAATGCATTAGTATTGTACACAGAGGTGCGCGTCTGGTACACCCCTTTCTGGTAATACAGTAGATCATGTACGGACTAAAACTGTTAATTTCTGCTTATTTTCCCTGAACGGCTTCTAACCTTCGGGTTTTCAGGTATTGTTTGCACTCTACAACAAACCTCCTCATAGTCGAGTGGCCTGGCAAAAACTGTGAACCTATTGAGAGAGAGCAAAATCAACGAAGACACGCAATAGCACGCAAGAAATGGTGTTTGATTTCCCAAAAATTTAGTAAAAGTTCCGAAAAATTCCGAGACCTCTGAGTTCGGAATCGGAACTGCCAGTTCCGATCGGAATCGGAACTGCCAGTTCCGATCGGAATCGGAATTCCGGTCGCTCCCTAAGTGTAAGTAAGCCTTAACCTACTAAACGTAAGCTTGAAACTATAAGGTTTTAAAGCCAGTCTGGGAAATGGAGTAATAAATAGCACGGCATTTGTTTAGGTGCGGTGCCTCTGCCGAAGGTCTGATTTCAATCAATTACATCTACATCAACTTCTTATGCAGCAACGTAAGCTTGCAGTGTTGTGTGTGGTCTCAGTCAGTCAACTGGTGTGTGCTGCAGAAGAAAGGGCGACTTTTCCACGAACTCTTTCACACGTTCGGAGTGGCGCATCAGCACCAAAGAATCGATCGGGATACTTACGTCAAACTCAATAAGGTCAACGTAGACCCGGCACGGTTAGATTGGTTTGATTCGCAGACCAAGTTGCTGGACAAGCGCAATTTCACCAGTTATGGTGTCGACTACAATTTGCGGTCGATAATGCACTACAGTGCTTTCGTAAGTTTACTAGGGGGTCCCTGGGGGTGTAGGGGGTATAGGGGACCCTGCTTTGGTAAGTACTGTGCGTCCAACATGTACGATGTATAACAGGAGAAATAAAAGAAACCGTGAACTTGGACCCAAAAACACGTTTTTGCACTAATTTGCGTATTATAGTGATAGGCGAGCAAAATATTTCTGGTGTGTTATTTTCTACTATAGACCTTATCGATTTATCATATAAAAACTATAGGTCAGAATTTTTCATGTTCGCCTACATGCCCCGGTTTTATAAAATGTGGCTCTTAAATTTGGTACGTATTTTTAGTATATTTTCTCTATTAAGTTTGTGTGGTGCATCAATAAGCTTTGGTGCAGTTAGGTAGTGCAGTGACCGGCCAGTACTGTGCGTTTTCTGTTTCAGGCAGCAGCAGATGACAAAAATTTCCCGACTATGGAACCGCTGGATCTAAGTGTACCACTGGATGCGTTGGGACAACGGGAACAAATGATGAGTACTGATATTGATTTGGTTAGACGGAATTATTGTTGTCCCTGTAAGTTGAGTAGGTATGCTTAAATGTATTTTGCTCCCTCTATTGGATATTTTCTTTGTTTTAAACATAGCCGTAGGGGAGGCGGTTGAGCAGTCTGACGTCGACCGGGGGAAGGAGGTCTGAGCCCAAATACTACGGAACGGACTAAAAACGCTCGCAATTTTTCGGATAAAAATAGTCAAAAATCGCTAATTTGTAGAGATGAAACAATATCGGAAAACCGAATACCAACACTCTATATTGAAGACCCCAATATCGAATATTTTTCGGAACGAGTAAAAAAATAGATAGAAAAAAAATCGGAGAAATCGTCTCGGTTGAGGGGTGTGGCCTAAGTCGGGTGGGTGTAGATCCCCTGTTGTTACATGTATGGTTTTATAACCGTATTATGCATTATAACATACTTCTAAATTCGCAAATGTAACAAGGGTTTTCGTTTTCACGAAATTAGCAAGAAAAATTGATGAAATTGGCGCAGCTGTTTTGACCTGAAATTTGAACTACAGTAGCTAAAAATTATTAATTTTACTGAGCGATTCTTTGTTTGTACATTGTATGTACGTACTGTACGTACGTAGGTAGGTTTGAATCCTCCGTGATTTTTTGGTTTGGCGGATGACCTATTACACTTACTGTGATTGTAAAATGATTGCAGCTTCGTGTACGGACAAATCGGTTGGTTGCGGAACCTACGCCAACAGAGGCTACTGTAAACCAGCGCACAAATACAATGGTTGGATGTCGCTGAACTGTCGCAGAAGTTGTCAGTTTTGTAAGTGCGGACCCGGACACGTCTGACTGATTTCCATTCTTTTACTTTACTTTACTGCATCTTTGCCAGTGTTGTTTCGATCTGTTATTTGGTCTTTCTAGTCGAGCTGTAGCAGCTGTTATTTTTATTGCTGACAAAACGGTGTTCTCGTTCCCTTTTTGCCCATAAATTCGTACAGCTGTTTCTCGTTTGTGTCTTGTTGGTTGCTGGCATACCAAGCAGATTTCACCTATGCTTATCTGTACAGTTGGCTGCTGTGTACGTTGATGCGTAACCCCGAACAAACAACCCGCCTCGGTTCTCATAAAGGCTTTGATCTTTAAAGCTTTCTTGATTCAGACATCAATTTTTAACAGGAAGCGTGAACCATGAAGGCTAACTCTTGTTGTGCAGCGTATTGTCTTTCAACTTAAGTGCTTGTGTATGTGAAGGATGTCAAGACTTCCGTCCAAATGTTCTGCTTAGGTGCATTTGCATTGCGGGCTTCTAGAACAGTTGGCGCGAAAAGAATGTCGTGTAATCGATCACGCAGAGACGCCCAGGAAGTGAGTAGGTTAGGTTGTTGGTGTAATGGGAAAATTTACTACCCAGTCAGTTGTTTGACGTGAGAAATTTTCTTGAGAACTGTCATTGACAGCCTCCGATGCCTGTCGTTTTTCGCCGGCCACGGCGTCGGCGGCTCTTTTTGCTGTGGCTTATCCGCCGGCTCACCGGCCATCGGTTGCCGTCCGCCGAATTGTTTGGTTTAGTTGCCGATGCTGCTGCTGCACTGGGCTTGCTTCGTGACTCAAAACTGCCCACCACTTCTGTTTTGCTTGGCTGGCAGCAGTTCAAGTTCTCTGCTTTTTCCTTTGTACCATCTGTACTGGTCAGTTGAAGAGCCTTGCTGTGCCGCGAAATTACTATCCAACGTAGGACAGAGGAAAATAGTTACTTTGCCACTTTCCAAATATTGCTTGATTCCTACGTTGCGTAAAAGAGAAGCACTTTTTCAGATCGGTTAATTTACATTTACTTGGGCTTTTCTGTAGAATAATTCTTCAGCTATTAGTTAGTTTGTCAGCTGAGGAACAGCCAGCTACTTCCCTTTACTCCTATTCGCACGTCTAGACGTATCAGCGGGATTATCGGTAGCCGGAAAGGAGCGCCGGAGGCGTGTGCGTGGTGCATTGTGAAAAACTACTGTAGATGAGTGTTGGCCGGAGGGTGTGCGTGTGACGTGCAAGGTGTGAGCTGCCAGCAAACCGGTTGTAGTGCAGCTGTCCATCGAGTGACCGATTTGTGTGTGCGTTTTGTTGCGTGTGTCGATCGTTATCTACCGGTCGGGCCTACGACATTGAGGTCGGCCGCCACCCCACCTGATGGCTTCCGTCCATTCGGCTGCCTTTATTACGTCGCTGGACACCCTAAATAGGACTCCGGACCTCGGCCGGCCTGCTACGGCGCAGTTAAACAGAGCTGCTGGCTTTGCGGCCGACGATTGTTTCTTGTATGGGCGTTGGACCAGTTTTTGCTGCGGCGAATTCCATTGGCCTCTCCAGATGCGCGTCCAGTAAACTTAACTTTCCCATCATTCTCTCACTGCCGCCGTTATTAGTTGGCTACTTTTGTTGTCGAGGTCGTGTCCCGGCCCTCGATCAGAGTCGGCCTAACTGTCCTGCTGGCTGAGCCCAGTTATTGGGCTGGGATTATGTAAGCCCGAGCGAGAGTGAGCGTTTCAATCTCTTGACCTGTTGCGCGCGGACAATGGCTTGGCTGGGACAAATATTTACTCTAGAATTTAGACTGAAATCGAGGCTGGCTGTATTAGCGGTGCCGGGCTGCTACCATGTTTTGTGCAGTGACGTGGTGTCTATTAAAAGTGACTCAGAACATAGACTGTAGGTGCGCATTCCGGCGCGCTGACACTGCCAAAATATTTCAATGCCATTAGGAGACCAAAACTTAGGGTGTCTTCTTGTCGTGTGCGCGATGCCAAGAAAGAGAAAATCGAGCGTAGCCTAGCCGAAACCTCACAATGACAGGTTTTGTGCGGTCTCGTAGCCTTGACTGCCCTCCCTCACTGTGCTCTCTGTGCATGTACAATGGGGGCTCTAGAGAGACGCTCTGGTATTTCACCTCGCTCTATTGCATTTCACTGTTTGCTGTAATAAGCCTAAAGTATGTCTAAATAACCCCCAATTTTCATCGGCCCTTTGTTGACTGCACCAGTTATATTATCTCGTTTGCGAGGCGGCGTTAAATCCTTTCTGACGCGCACTTTGTGTGAGGGCGGCTATAGATCACAGAGTTGCGCCGGCCAGTGGTCAGTTCAGCGGCCCACCTGTCACTCAACCTTCTGCTAACAGGCGCGCGTCGGTCGGCCGGAGCTAATAAAAGAAGCTATAAATGGTCGGTGCTTTCAGGTTACGAGGTGCTGCCTACATAAACAGTTTCTACCTCCACCTAACAGATGGCTGGAATGGAAGAACTGGGCTTCGCGCCCAGCTTCGAACAGCGGTTAGTTTGTATATGTGTCTGGTAATCCTCGGGGATCAGTTGGGAGGGGAGGTTAGATTTAAACTCATTGCTATGCGTGACGTAGAGGATTTATGGGTGTCGTGTCGGCTGGGGGCGACCGGTCAATGCGACTGTCCGACCGAGTCTGTCAAAAGACGGCTGCACCTGTCTGATCGCTACTGATCAAATGAGGCTCGTTTAAGTTGCGGTTAGGTCAGGGGGAGCAGCGCTCTTTTTTCATGGCTGATTTACTTCCCGACAACATATCAATGGTCATATGTCGCGCTGTCCCACTTGCCCAGTCAACCAGCCCACCCGTCCCCTCCTAAAGTCAGTTCTCGGGCCAGCTTCTAACTAAGCCCAGTTTTTTCTTAATATCCGGCTTTGCCTTCTTTGGGAGGAACAGAATTAGAAATAGAATTAAGAGACCTCTGCGTGCCACAATGGGCTTTCTGTCATACTTGAGCCGGCCCGTCCAGCACAATGATATTGTGTTTATTGCACTCAAAGTGTGAATAGCGCTCGAGTTGTTAACCAGTTTTTGCTTGTGCAGCTACCCAGAAGGCCGTGAACGACTGCTGGCGCTGGCAGAGCTACCGACCGCTTCCAACCAGCCGCCACCCGTCGCCTGCAGACCCCCAAGAATGGGACTCAAGGATGTGCGAGCCTGTGGTCAGGGCAAAAACCGACCCCCGCCGGTGCAGAATCGGCATTTGGTGAGGCCGAGTCCCATCTATGCCAGTGAACAGAGTCTACCCGACAGACTTACCCAGGCCTTGAAAGGACTGTCCAGCTCCTTGAGACCGTCGTCGCAAAATTCGGCCGCCAGTTCTTTTTCCAGACAGGCAAGCAGTTACAGATATCTTTAGCCGTTTGGAATTCCTAGGCGATGTTCTCTTGAGTCAAACGCGTATCTAGGACAGTCGCACACTCAATCAACTGCATGAATTGGACTGATGGCATTTAGGGTACTCAGTTCTACCCTATTGTATTGCGTAAGAGCCTCTGTCTGTATGAGCAATAGACACAAAAACACATCTTTGTGCCTAAACTGAATAGTTTGTCTTCGCACTTCTAAAATAAGAGGCTTATATCTAATCGGTTGTTCTTCAGAGCGGTTGTTCCGGTGGTTCAATAGCAGCCGACGACGTGGTCTATTACCCAACAGGGAATCCTCAGGGTCAGGGTCGGAGTCCGCGATCGCACCCGGTGCAAAACGGAGACGAACCGCCGGACCCCAGCGACTGCGCTCTGATGGTGCACCTGTTTGTTTTGTGTGTGCCGATTAATTGATAGCTTGTTATTTCAGCCTCCGCTCAGTCCGCCACCGCCGGTGCCTCCCAAATTCAGCCACGGCATCAACAGTCTGGATGAGTTGAGACAGCTGTACAAGAGCGCGCCCGACCTGAACGGGTCGGTGCAGTCGGAGGGAGAGAAGATCGACCCAGCCCGGTACAGACCGTCTTATCTGCGTCTTCTTCTTAGGGCAAGAAGCGTGGCCAAAAAGCCTCTAAGCATAAACAGGTTGGGAGGGGCGCAAGAGGTGTTTATTAGATTGCGCAGCTCGTGCCTGGTTGTTTGCTTGGCGCCGATGATTCAAGTTTTTATCGCTGAGCCGTCTAGAATCTCGGCCGTACTAGAAAATGAAACGCTTGTACGCCATCGCTTCTGTCCGTTCCGACCGACTTTTCCTGTGAGCCGTGTGCACTGCCGGGCAGTTCTGACCGATGCTCTGTTTCAGCGTGAGCCAGTCGTCACCGGTGGAGGAGAGCCATTATGCAAACATCGATGAGCTAAGACTGCTGCGCCCTGTCAAACCTCTGCCAGTCAACAACAACGCCGGTTAGCCACTTGTTTTCTGGCTTGTTTGGCAGTGGGCGGTTGATGCGATGCTCGGTTTTGCAGAAGTGGCCGGCGGTAACTCGCCCACCGATAGCGGCTACCGCAGCGTGCCGAGACAGCTGTACCCGGAGTCGTTGAGTGCTTTCGCCAGTCCGGCCAAAGGTACCGTAGTTGTGATAGAAGGACCGAGTCCAGAAGAAGTGTCCAAACCGACTGAAAGCCAGCCGAGTCCCTATGCAGCCAGCGATCTGAGCAGTCCCAGTCCCAGCTACCCGTCCACCATACATGTACTAGGGGGGGGTTTGGGGGGGTTACCCCCCCCCTGCTGGAAAGGCCAAACCCCCCCCCTCACCCCCCCCACCCCCCCCCCCCCGAGACAGGTTAAGGGACCCCTCCCCCTGACCAAAAAATACAAGTACTAGTAGTGGCTCCAGTATTAACAAACTGGGTCAGAAATCACTAATTTTTAGCCTAAAATTCACTTGAAAAGCCTTTGGAAACCGAATTTGGCGTTTCCACTGCTGATATTTAAGAAAAATCGGTGTTTTTGGAAGCTCTTTTTGTCATTTTTTGCTTGTTTTTAGCTTTAAAACGCTATTTGGCCGCTTAAAATAGCGATTTTTAGCGTCCTTACTGAGAAAAACGTGCTAAAAACGCATTTCTAGGCGTTTTGGAGCTTTTTGAAATTTGGGACCCCCCACCTGGGCGAAACCCCCCCCTCGACCCCCCACCTGAGGAAAAAACCCCCCCCTACCCCCCTCCCCCCAGGTCGGCCCGGAGCTGTTACATGTATGCCGTCCACCACTCAGAGCAGTGAGGAGCGAGCCAACAAAGAGAAACAATCGAGGTCGGCTAAGAATTGTCGAGGGGTCAATATGAGCTTCGACACAATCAACACTAACGTCTCTATTCCCGAGGAGTTCTCGTTGGACAGGTGTCCCAAGTTGGTTGAGCTGGAGAGGTACGTAAACATGCAGGGTTCGCGCGGGACCTGGAAAGTCAGGGAGTCATGGAAAAGTCAGGGAATTTGATGTCTGGTCAGGGAAAAATTTGATAGCACCAGAAACATCTCGCCGCCAAATGGCCCTGTCAGAGCTTTACATAACACCCTTTTGAAAATCGGTCTTCGGACTGTATATTTTACTAAACTGAATGTACTTAATTAAATCGGAAATTTACCCTCTAAACACCGTTTAAAATCCGTTTTACAAAGCCATTTTTTTTAAATTTTCGCAGCTTGGTTGCAGTTTCCTCACCCTGGTTGGTCAGGGAATTTTGCTATACAAAAGCCGCACCAACCCTTACATGCCCTGCTCAGGGGTTTCTTTCTTGACTTATGGTACCGGTAGCTTTACGTACCGACCGTTATGTGTTTTCAGGGTTCCCTGGAATGAAAAAGACGTGGTGACAGCTCTACAGCGCGGCCGCACGAAAGAACTGGTCCACAGAATAGCCGTGGACGTTGTGCCGCGTCTCACCTATCTGCTTCAACGACCTCTGGTGCGCATTGCCAGACAGCTGCAACGTTTTGGTGCTCGTTTCGGAAAGGTTTCTAAACTGGATGTTATCTCTTCTGTTAAGGTACAATAGACATTTGACTGTGTACCACTCTGTTCTCTTTCATTCAGCTGATTCTGTCGGGCAGCTTAGCCGAAAGTTGTTTGCGTGCCGGAATCCAGGCCACCTCTCTGCACGCCATGAGCGGTACGGAGAGTCTGAAGCAAAGCAAAAGTCGACGGGCGGGCGTTCGCTTTTCGGTCGGCAAATTCCACCGGTGGCTGTGCGACGCGCAAGTGAGTGTTGCGTTTGAAACTGCCGCCACAAGTAAAATCGAATTTGACAATAATAATTCAGATCGCGCCCTGTGTACACGAACAATGCAGCGTGTTTTTGACGGCCGTTTGCGAGTGTCTTTTGGAAGAACTGGTACTCCACTGCCTTCCCAGCACCTCCAACTCCTCCGGTATGTGGGTTAATTTGCATACCAAACTGGCAAACAGCTGGTGTTTCGGTTAAAGTTCAACGGAGACATCACGTCTGACACGATCTGATCTGAGTTTTTAGGCGGACACCGCTCTCCCAGCCTAGAGGCGGCAGCTGATGAATCGATGCTGACGTCGGAAAGCCTAGATTTGGCTTTGGTGGCGAACGCCGAATTTTGGGGGCTCTTGCAACCCTACCAACACTTGATCAGCAGTCGAACAGCTAACGGTGAGTTGTTGCGTGTTGGTAGTTAATTAGGTGCCAGTTAATTATTCAGTTTGTTGCGTTATACCGAGAGGTCTACTGTAATTAACGTAGCGCCGGTCGGTCACGCAGGTCGACGGTCAATAGTAATACGGTAATTACCGGGGCGGAAATTCGCTTTGGAAGCTTTTCCGTGAGAAATGCGCGCTAATCGCCGCCTGATTAGTCCTAATTAGGAAGTGCCGAGAGGAAACGACGCCTGCGCCGCGCTACTTTCTGTTGTGCGCAAATTAGCATAACCGAGGTCGATTGAAACTGACGGCCAGTATTCGATTTCAGGGGTGTTGTGTCTGCCCAACGCTGCGCTCAGTTCCGGACAGAACAATTTCAAGGCGAAGAAATGTGCGTCAAGAAACAGCAATCACAGTAGCGATTCGCAGAGCAAAGTCAAAACCAATGGCACGATCATAAAAAATGTGGAACAATGTCTGTTGGCCACCTGTGTTGGCAGTGTGCCTGAATTGGGTAAGCACTATTGCAGTTCAAATGCGTCATGCAGCACACCATTATTTTACTAAAAGGGACGTTATACCAGAAAAAGAAAATTCTATGTTTTGATCGTTTGTATGACTCAACCTAGACTTCTACTTTTTAGATTCTTTTCACTGAGATTTTCTCTTTTACTGTAAAGTACAGTCTGTGTATTCGTACTCGTGGCGAAAAAATGTCGGCCGCCGACATTTGCTAAGTGTTGAGGATAAAACGTCGGCGACGGGACAGAAAGAACGCTGTTTGCACTAATATTTAATAATCGAAGAACGGTTTTGTTGAGTTGTACTGTCGCTGCGGCGTGGTGCCGCGTTCATACTTTAAATATGTCGGCGACCGATATTTTTCGACATAGGCGTTTGTTATGTACGAAAACACAGTTTGACCACTAATTTGCAGGCGATCTGATCGGTCGAGTGAGCCAACATCAGCTCAGTCAGAGTTGTTCGTCGATCAACTCGGCGTCTTCGAGTGGTGCTAGTCCGACCTCCCCAAAGTTCAGCTGGAGCCTAGAAGCTCTGCAGACGCTTTTCTATTACATGCGCTGTTCCCAGCTCGAATGTGCCGCCCCTCACTGCTCAACCTCTGTGATATTGGCACACGAACGGTACATTCAACTGGCTCCCTTATTCGATGTATGTATAGTTGATTGGTTGCAGCCCCTATTTGGTGCTGCCGCCTCTAGTGGACTGGATGCGTGTATCCCAAGCATTTTGCGAGCACAGACAGAGTTGTACAGTGGACGCCGAGGACATCTGTCAAGCGGCCACTCTCCTTCTGCCCGCCATCGATTGTCCTCCTAGGTTATACAGGTAAACTAACTAAATTTGTTTAAAACGGTCAGGAGAATAACTAACTAACTAACACTGTGTTGTGATCTAGTATCACCGGAGGCTGGAAGGCGTCTTGGCCAAAGAATGACAGCCAAACAGACCTATTTTCTTGATCAAATAGGTCGCTTACAGCTGTTTTTATTCAGTGTGTCTAGTTTATTGAGACTAAATTTTAGCCTGTAACGAACTGAAGAAATCCCGAAATTGAAATTCAACATTGAAATTTTCTGATTGAAATTCAACAATTTAATCTGAACTATCTCATGAATCCTTTAGCCAGCTGTCCCAAATTTTGCACATTAACTAATCTTTGACTCGCTGAACAGTCCTGTACGGCCGCTTCCATACATTGTAGTTGCTTTTCAAAAAAACGGTCATTTGTTGGCTACCCACTACCGGTGACGTCAAAAAGCGTGTGAGTATAGTTACCTAACCTTTACAGATGTGTGGAGCCGTCTCAGTTGAGCAGCAGTCAGAGTGCGCAGTTGTGTGCGCAGCGTTACAAGCAAGCGATGGCATTTCGAATGCTGGAAGCGGGTCGCGGCGACCTTGCGCCTCAGGCCATTTCTCTGTTGGGTCCTCTGAAACTGAACACCTTGAACGAGCACGGTCTCAGTGCCTTGATGCTGGCCTGTCTGCGTGGCGACGAGCCGTCCGTGCATCTGCTGTTGGACGCCGGCGCCGACGTAAACTGTGCCGTGCCGGCGGCGGCCGATTCGACGCGCGTGCCGCATCTGCTGAGTGAATTGGCCGGCTGGACCCCGCTCTGCTTCGCAGTGGCTCAGCGCAATCTGCCTTTGTGTCAGGCGCTGCTGGAGAGGTGCGCCGACGTGCAAAACTGCAACATGCTCACAGAAACACCTCTACAATTGGCCGCTATGACTGGTCAGTCTCTCTTCTACAGCTAAACACCACAGCCTGACAGATAGTACGTACGGCCTTCCCTTAGAAGTCAAACTGACTCCCACTTACAGTATATATTGTAGGTTCATTGAAAATACTACTGTATGCTTGCAACCGATGTTTAAATCCTGTAGTCTTTGCTGGATTTAGAGAAATAGGAACAGGTCGGCAGCACGGTTTTCTGAGGTTTGAAATTGTCGTTTCTCATACAATCAAATTACTATGACTTTTAAGACGTTTTCTTCAGTGAAGAGGCTAAAAATCGCTATTTTAAGCAGCCAAGTAGCGTTTTAGAGCGAAAAACGATTAGAAGTGCTTCCAAGAACACCGATTTCTTTTAAACACCAGCAGTTGAAACCCAAAATTCGGTTTCCAAAGGCTTGTCAAGCGAATTTTAAGTTAAAAATTGGTTATTTCTGAGCCAGATCGTCATTACTAGAACCGCTACTAGCACTTGCATTTTTGGGTCGGGGATGAGGGAGGGGGTTGGCATTTTTAGCTAGGGGGTAACACCCAAACCCCCCTAGTCCATGTACATTGTACAAATGTATGCCTCTTTGTCCTAGTCCTAGCATGGTACTTGAAGTGAAGGGTTTGGGGAAGTGTATCATATTACCGCCCCTCGTTCCTTATGCGTCACTATGGTACCAGTACCATATGCCTTTTTATAGAGAGTAGTACATTAGAATTAGGATGTGGCTGATTGCAAAGTTTCAGGACAGTGCGAAGTGGCAGCCCGGCTACTGACTTGTGGCGCCGATCCGTTTCTGTCCACCAGACAGTCGTCGTCAGAAGGCTACGGGTTTAAGCAACGTGGTTCGGTCTGTCCGATTGCAATCGCCGCCGCTCACGGGCACCGTGCTATGTTGCAGTTGATGTTGTCCAGGGGTTCGTTCTTCTTTCTTCCCATACATCAATTGGGGGCTTACATCACACTGGCTTGTCTGTATACAGTAGCTCTAGGCCTAGTCCCTCCAAAATTTTGGCGACGTTTGTTTTGGTGGGTTGCTTGTATTTCGGTTTATAACATTTCACTCGAGTCCGCATGTATTGTTACTTCTGTCCTTGAAGCCGTCACAAGTATACATGTAACAGGTCATCCGCCGAAGGAGGAGGTGGGTCGGGGGTCGGTGCCCAAACTCTAGGGAGGGGGTTGGGCACTAAAAACATTAAAAAATCGTAATTTTTCGCTTAAAAATCGATCAAAAATCGCTAATTTGGGCTCAAATACAGCTGAAAAGTGCTGTTTTACAGGTGATTTTGTAATTTTTGTCTGAAATTGCAAAAAATCGCAAAAATTTGGACAAAATTACTTGTCAGAACAATCGGAGGGAGTGCCCCATCCGGGGGGGGGGGTCTGGCCTAAGTCGGGTTGTGGCAGACCTCCGGAGCCCCCGTTATATGTATGGTCACAAGTATTGTATGAAGGAAGACTTTCAGGACACTGCGGTCGTTCTGAAGAGGTGCTGAGCCTTGAGGATTTTCTAGCCGAAGGAAGCGGGACGGGCAGAAGCCATCGCAGTAAAGAGTCGTCATCTGAGCCGAACTCTCCTGGCTCCGGCCAACTGTTGCCTGGTCTGAAGCTGAGCAAACCACAACAGAAAGCTCTACAACAAGCTATGTACGAAGCCGCCGAGAGCTCTCACATAGACATCACAATGGATTTGAGGAATTTGGGTCTGGCTTCTAAACCTTTCTGCATTTTTGTCAAATCAATTCATATCTTACAGGCATTCCCTGGAACGCTCACATTTGGACGCAGACGCTTGCCACGGCGCACGAGCTGAGACGTCGCGCTCTGGTGCAACTGTTGCTCTGCGACTTCGGTTCACGCGACCGTCAGTTATTGGACGATGTGAGTCAGGAGTTCATAGACGACGGACTGCCACTTCTCTTCGACATCTTTCGACACTCGAAGAACGAGACTACAGTATCTCAGTTGGCCACCATCATCAGTCAGCTGTACGGCGCGGCGCCGCCCACTCTCGATCTGTCCAATAGGAGCGCGTCGACCGAGTCGTCCAGTCGGTCGATGATCGATCCCAAATTCGTCAACAATGCCGAGCTGTCGGACGTGCAGTTCAGTGTGGAGGGCAGAGTGTTCTACGCGCACAGAATCGTGCTGGTCAACGCGTCGCAGAAGTTTAAGGAGCTGCTGCTCAACAATCAGCAGAAAGACTCGGCTGCCATCGAAATCAAAGACGTCGCTTACGACGTGTTTCATGTAAACTTTGCAGAGCCGAACACAATTGACGACTGAAGAATGTTAGTTTGGCATTTCAGCTGATGATGGACTATCTGTACCGCAACCAGCTGGACGTGGACAAGTCGGTCGGTCTCCCCGATTTGATGCAACTTCTCAGTGTGGCCCGGTTATTGGCAATCGAATCTCTGGCGGTGCTGTGCGAACAACGCATCAGCCGATTAATCGACTTGGAGAACTGCCTTGAAATTTACAAATTTGCTGTGGTGAGTGAGCTCTGTTCTGGGTAGCGATCAAAAGTAAGAGTGGCCTGTTCAGAGCCAAGGAGCAGCCAGTCTGTCTGGCTTTTGCGAGGGTTTCTTCCTGCAGAAGCTGGTCGAGCTGCTGACCGAGTCTCCGATCGCCGAGAGCTTCCAGAAGACGCTGCACAACTCGGGCCGTCAAGGTAAACACATCGACCTTTGCACCGGACTCATTACCACCCTATCTCTCCGACTCGAATCTCGCTTGCACCACAGAAGATGAGTTTTAGTTGACTTGCTTGCTTGGCATTTTCACAACCTCTTACGTGTCTACTGTACGTATCCTGTTTGGAATAGTTAATTGAGTTGTATATACATGAAGACATGTTTTTATGTGCACATTTGAAAGGTGATATTTGTTCTTTCTTTTATGCTTAGTTGGGCTGCGAAATTGTTTGATTAACTGGTAAATTAGTCGACTGTATTGCATAGAGAGCGACTGTGGTTCGTTGGAGTATACTGTACTGAATCCACTATTTTGATGATACATCAAACAGCTACGTTAAAAGTCAGCAGTAATTGGCACGAACACAAGGTACTTCTGATAAGGGCGATACAATCACGTGTCTTACTGGAAATGCGTTTAACTTGAATCAGGACTGAATATGTGCTATTATACATCACTAGCTGCTATGGACCAGACGGCTTTAACTGCAGAGAAGAGAAAATGCAAGCCTTTGGTGGAATGCTCTTTGGTGTCATTATGCAAAGCATCAAGTGAACCATCAACGCAATCGGAGAATGGCCAGTGGCACAACTTTGGGACGGCTGACCGGCAGCCACTTGTAGTCCTGAGACTGCTGACCATTGGTCAACTCAAAACTAAACTTCTTCAGAAACTGACCGATGACTAACTAAACGTATGATACTGTAGTCAGTAGATCAAATCAATCGTGTAGGTACTTTCGTGATTTTCATTATGAACTGCTCACCGATGCAGTGCCGTGCGCCGCCGCCGAACGCAAACAAACCATTCTTGACTGTTTGCTCTCTAAACAAGAGTTAAACTGTAAAACAATCAGACACCAGATTGTTTGTTTAAATTTATTGTACAGAGTACAACACGATAAGACGCGTACGCGAGGTACTTTTCAATGTCCTTCCGCTGAAAAGCAGAACCTCATAAAAGAAAATCAACAGACATAATCATTTCGAACTCAAACAACTAAGAAGTGTACCTATCTTTCCATCGACCCCATACAAATTCATCGGGGCAGTCAAAGACGGTAGCGTCTTTGTGAGCAGCAATGGTCATATAGACGACAGGTCTGTTAGCCGGGATAAGGTAACCGTCTATCTCCACATCCTGAAAGTTTCAGGCTGAAACAACCATCACTCTCACCTCGGACAGTCAAGCGGGGCTCATCTATATTGTTAGTTTCTAATAGAACAGGTTTTGTAGTGTCATTATAGTACCCGATTACTATAAATGGATTCAATTTTACTTTCGCAAAACCCGAAGTGCTATGTATAGAGTTTTGCGAAAATAAAATTGAATCCATTTATAGTACCCGGGTACTATACAGTGGTGCACAAAAAATGTGCTCACCACTTTTTCGGGTTCACTAAAATCACTCTTTTTCACTCAATTCTCAACCAATTTGAACCAAATTTTCAGGGCAGGTGAGGTGCCCAATTAGTCCGGCTACCTGTGTTACAGTTTCGGCGCGATTTTGGCGGGAAATTTAAACGAAAATACGAAAAGCATATGGTCTCACAAAAACAGCTCTTACTCAAGAAATACAAAAGCTACGCCCGTGAAATAACAGCCGCTTATAGACCCAATATAGTGCAATTTTATGTAGAAGTTTCAAAACCCTCGCTCAAAGTACGCGCGAGAATCCGATTTTCAAAGTTGGCAAAAAATCGGGTATATCCATTTCCAAAGCTAACAATTTGGGGTTCACTACAATTACCCGTTTTCAGTGAATTCTCCGCCAATGTGAACCAAATTTGCAGAGTAGGTGTCCAATGGGTCTGGCTAACTGTGCCAGCATTATGGCCGGAAAATTCAAATTTTGGCGGGAAATTTAAACGAATGTGAATGTCATAAAATGGTCTCATAAAAACGGCTCTTACTCAAGAAATATCACAGCTATTCTGGTGAAATCATGGCCGCTTATAGACCCAATACAGTGCAGTTTTATACAGAAGTTTCAAAACCGTCAGTGCTTTCCAGCAGGACAACACTCTATGCTCACTCTGCTAGGATCTGCCAGCAACACCTCAATGGAGCTTTTTCAGAGGCCTTGAAAGGCGAAAACAGTGAGGGTTTTGAAACTTCTGCATACCATTACACTATATTGTTTCTATAAGCAGCTGTGATTTCACGGGCGCAGCTTTTGTATTTCTTGAGTAAGAGCCGTTTTTATGAGACCATTTTATGACATTCACATATTCGTTTAAATTTCCCGCCAAAATTTGAATTTTCCCGCCATAATGCGCGCACAGTTAGTTTGGTTCAAATTGGCAGAGAATTCACTGAAAACGGGTAATTGTAGTGAACCCCAAAAGTGTTAGCTTTGGAAATAATGATAAATCCCGATTTTTTTGCCAACTTTGAAATTCGGATTCTCGCGCGTACTTTGAGCGAGGGTTTTGAAACTTCTGCATAAAACTGCACTGTATTGGGTCTATAAGCGGCCATGATTTCACCAGAATAGCTTTTGAGTAAGAGCCGTTTTTATGAGACCATTTTATGACATTCACATATTCGTTTAAATTTCCCGCCAAAAATTTGAATTTTCGCGCCAAAATCTGGCACAGTTGGCCAGACCTATTGGGCACCTACTCTGCAAATTTGGTTCAGATTGGCAGAGAATTGATTGAAAACGAGTAATTTTAGTGTACCTCAAAATGCTAACTTTGGAAATGGATAAATCCCGATTTTTTGCCAACTTTGAAAATCGGATTCTCGCGCGTACTTTGAGCGAAGGTTTTGAAACTTCTACATAAAATTGCACTATATTGGGTCTATAAGTGGCTGTGATTTCACGGGCGTAGCTTTTGTATTTCTTGAGTAAGAGCCGTTTTTATGAGACCTTATGATTTTCGTTTAAATTTCCCACCAAAATCTGAATTTTCGCGCCGAAACTGGTAGCCGGACTAATTGGGCACCTACCCTGAAAATTTGGTTCAAATTCGTTGAGAATTGAGTGAAAAAGAGTGATTTTAGTGAACCGGAAAAAGTGGAGAGGACATTTTTTGTGCACCACCTGTATATGGCACGTTACACAACCGGTTCTATAAGAAACTCAAACCTTATTAGCGAGTCGTCGCCCGCCAACGAACGGAGGCCATAATCTGCAGACCTCCAGTAAGACGCAGTCCAACACTCGTTCGTCTATAGAACCAGTGGAGTCCAACTCCTAAGTGGAAGTAAATTGAAGACACAATATTGTAGCTGCCGGGCGCCGTGTCCCTTACCTCAGCCCAATGAGTGTGAACGAGGAAAAAGGACGCCAGAATGCTGGCGGCAGCTTTGGGGATGAGAGCGGTGACCATCAGAACCAAATGGTCTACCAACGACTCTTGCGATAGGGACGATTTGGCCATTGCGTTTGCTAATAGACTGTAGGAGTTATTTTTGGAATTATCCGTCACCTCCAACTTCTGAGATTCTATTTGTTCTTTTACAATTTCTTTCAGTTTGGCCTAAAATCTCACACAAGTGATTTTGCCTATTGCTCTCAAATCCTTGAACCGGTCTTGATGGGTGCAGTGCACCCCTTCCCGACGGAGGTGGGAATGCCCAAAAATGAAAACCGAACCGAAACTGGTACATTAAAACTTACAGAATGGTACAGTACCATCGGTACTATTTAAAAGGGTTTTTGAGGGGCAAATTCAAAAGAACTCTGGGGCACCTTTGCCCACCCGGCATAAACTTTTAGAAATCAGCACACCCGAGCGGCAGTAGCTTTGCGATATCCGGACGAATATCCCATCGGCGCCCGGACACTGACCGGAAGAGAAATTATTCCTGAACAAGTGCGTCTTATGGGCGGCGGCAAGCAAATTCAAACTGACCGCGCCAGTGCTCAACAGCCAACTGAATGATATCATCCACCAGCTGTTTGTCACGCTCCGGACACAAGTCCAAATACAAGCAGATGAGAATCTTGGAAATTAAGTACTTGAACGTAGAGTAAAGACACAGAGGTTCACTGAAAAACAGCCGTGTAACAAATTGGCTAGCCAGTCCGATGACGCGGTAAAGAACAAACGCACCCAACTTTCAAACCGTCAAAATAGGCGCCCATCAACTTCGTAATTTGGGCCTCCAAATGCTGACTGCTTGTAGCTTCAACGAACAAAACTGACAGGTTCTTCCGCAAGACACAAACTTGACTATCTGAAAACATTCAATACAATTACAGTAAAGTTATGTATGGCCATAACTATACGTGTAACAGGGGGTCTCCCCCCCCCCCAATTTTTCTGGCAAGTAGTTTTTTTGAGCAAATTTTCGCGATTTTTTGCAATTTCAGACACAAAAAAATGCGAAAATCTGCTATAAAACAGCACTTTTCAACTGTATTTCACCCAAATTATCGATTTTTTTGCCGAAATATTGCGATTTTTGAGTGTTTTTAGTGTCCAATCCCTCCCTAGAATTTGGGCTTAGACCCCCCAACCTCCCTCGCCCGCCGGATAACCTGTTAGATGAATGACCATAACGCACCGTTCATAAACAGCAAAACTTCACCAAACAAATGACCCAAGAAATCCTTGTAACCGGTTCGGAAGCAATCAGCTTTATCTGAAAATCAACTTTCAACATGATATAACCGAAAGCACCGGTACACACCAATCAAAACTTCTTTAACTCCCTGATGAGAACCGACGAAAGTAGTTGTTTTAAGCAAGAATCGGGCGTTGAAATGACTGCTTCCATACTGTTCGGCCCTGCGCGTGTAGAAACTATTAGCATCGCGCCAGAAATCCAGTGACTGGTCGGTAAGACACGAGCCAGGTGGACAAGAACATCGTCCGTCAGCCATCGGTCTGCAGTGCACTACCCTAGCTGCCTCCGCACCCTACACACACAACCTTCATAAAATTAGCATACAAACTGTTTTGGAACAGTAGCCGAAACACGGCAAGTCAGGTAGAGAGAAAATAGTGAGAATTGATTTTTAGGAAACTCGAAGTCACAGCCAGATCAAATAGAGCACCCGTAACAGTGAGAAATAAAATCACAGCCAGCACAACCGAGCAAACTGAGATCATTTAGCTGGTATTCACACAACATCCGCACGTCATACACTACCCTAATTTTCAATAGCAAAATGCACAGCAGCGTTTAAACACAGACCGCATCTGAATCAGTTACCGGCTCTTCTCGCTACAGAATTAATAAGCGTTTAAAAATCAAAACATGACGGTTTTCTTCAAAACGTTATAATACTGAAACATAAAGGGCCCGGGTGCCTCACCCGATACTAAGTCTTGAACGTCTATACCCCATCGCCGGTCGGCGTCTACCCTCAGGAAATCTTGGCGACCTGTTTTAGTCCCCAATTGCTTAAGCCATACGCCCCTACGCGACGCAATTGAAAAATCAAATTTCAACAAATTTAGCACCGGCACCGGGAGACGGGTAGTAGAACAGCAGATTTATACCGGTAGAAACAAACAATTTTGCGTTCAGCTCACCTGAACGGAAAATTTTGAACAACCATTGCGAGCCAACAAGCCGACATTTTTGCCTGCAAATTTGTCAGCCACTACAGTCTCTGCAAAAGAAACTATAGACCAATTTACAAAACAAACGGCCAAGAATTGGATTCACAGAAACGTTTAAAATTTTTCCATTCAGGTGAGCTGGACGGAAAAATTATTTGTTTCTACCGGTATAGATCTCCTGTTCTACTGCCCCTCTCCTAAAAACTCAAACCCCTCCATTTTTGTTTTGTGACCCATCTGCGAGACCAATATTACTAATGCCAATGCTTAAAAATAATAAGAAACTGCTGAATTGTGAGAGCGGTTCAGTCGTTATTGGACCAGAAGCAAGCGGCCACCATCTCAGTGAGCAGGAGAATAGCAGTTATGCCGATCACAAGCCAATAGCCGGTGCCGACGTAGCAAGTGGAGGGCAGGTGGAACGGACTGCCTCCGATGGCGCCGCTGTGAAAGCCGGCCGGCAGGGAGATGACGGCACAGCAGAGAAAGACGAGAGAGAAGAGAGCCAGACTGCGAGCCACTCTCAGTCCACTGGCGGTCTGCTTGGCGAAACAGAGCATTCCGGCGCACAGCAGCGTCAGCGACGATATCACGATGCAGTAGAGGGCGAACTTCCACTGTCGAACCACCTTCACCTCCCAATAACAGGTCAGGTGCTCGGTGAGAGAGATGCGCACGCAAGAGCGCACTAGACCCAGACGGGCTGCACCTAAACACAGCCACACCTCGGAATCAGTCTCCAAATATTCGTTTAACCCTTTCCAAATCAAATGGTAGGCCAAACCAAACGGCACCGATACCACATGTTGTTTGTTACCATACATCTGCGTCTGCACTCACCCCACAGCCAGATGCTACGATCGGGCTCGATAAGGACAATTTTTCTGACAAGTAAATTTTTCAGCAAATTTTTTTGAATTTCAGACACCAAAATTGCCTGTAAAACAGTCCTTTCAGCTGTATTTAAGCCCAAATTAGCGCTTTTTCACGATTTTTAACCGAAAGTAGTTTTTCGCGATTTTTGAGTGTTTTAGTACCCTATCTCCTCCCCTAAATTGGAGCACAGACTTCACCAGGTCGGGGCCAGACCCCTCAACCTAACATGTAACAGGTGCCGGCCGGCGTGGCGGAGAGGAGGAGGTTCCAAAAACACCGATTTCTCTTAAATATCAGCAATGGAAAAGGCATATTCGGTTTCCAAATATTGTACGTTAAAATTGTTCTCTAATCTATTTTTGTTGTTCGTTTATAGTCTCTCTGGCTGGAGAGACCCTTTGATTGTATGTGCTCTGGTGTCTGTATTAACTGTATGTTTGTCAGTGTTCATAAAACCAGGTCGGCGTATCGCACCAGAAGAGTGGGCGTAAGGCACCTGGACAGTCGGCATAAAGTACCTACAGTTGGAGGCTGTTAGGTCGAGTAGGCGTGTGGCCCCAAGTAGTATTGTTAGGCTCTTTTTTTCAAAAGCTTTTTTAAGGCCCATTTCGAAAATTTTTTATTTTATTCACAGTATGAAAATTTTTGGGGAAAATCGCTGAATTTAGCCTCAGATATACATTAGCAGTGCAGTTCTACCAATTCCATGCCTATTCTAAGCCTAAAAATGGGTTTTGAACGGCAGCAGCCACTCTGTGAGCAATGCTGCAGGTAGAATGTCGACTCTAGGGATGCAAATGGTATAAAAAATACCAAATACCAAATAGCAGATGGTATTTTCTATACCAAATAATACCAAATAATTCCAAATAGTTGATAAACAGGTCGCTAGCTGTTTGGAATGAGCGCAAAGTCATACTTTTTGTTTTTTTTCAGCAAAAATATATAAGTTTTGCCTCAGTGGAAGAGTTTTTGTTGCATCTAAAAGAAATCTAGTCATGTCGAGAAAGAAAACGAGCAGAATTTTATGGTTTTTCACTTACTCGGGAAATGGGCAAGCACGTTGTGACGTTTGCGGTCTAGGCTCGGTCTCGATAAAGGGGCCGTCCATAAATGACGTCGTACCAAAATCCCGATATTTCGGACCCCCCTTCCCCCAAAATCGCCTTGCATCGTTTCATGGGGCCCCCTCCCACTTTTTGAGAATTTTCCATGAATGGTTGTTTGTTATAAGCTAAACTTGTCAGAATTCTTTATTGTTTTGTTGCTCAGAAACGGTAAAGAGACGTTTTGTTCTGCGTATCTGCATTGTTAAACTTTTAGTAAATTAGAAATAAGGAGAAAACTCTGAACAGAGAGCTCTGACATGGTATATAGTCGCAAAATATGCAGAATTTATCGCTTAAAAACTAACTGTTTAGTTATTTAAACTATTTGGTATTATTTGGTATAAAAAATACCAAATACCAAATAATACCAAATACCTAGAAAATACCAAATAATACCGGATACCATTTGCATCCCTAGTCGACTCTCAGGCTGTAACACTATGTTTGAACCAAAGTATCAGCTTTTGTATTTAAAGTTGCTTCTGATGCATCTACATTCTCCTACAAGCTATATCTCATGCTAGGAAAAAATTTTGAAAAAAAAATTTCGAAATGAAAAATTTTCATAAAAAAAGCTTTTTTTGGCTTTAAAAAAAATTTTTTTTTACAACTCTAGCCCCAAGCCAGTTGTGCAAAAGCACCACCCAGTCGGCGTAGGGCACCCATTTAGGGTAAGCCGGGGTAATTCGGCACACCATTTTCAGTTTTTCAAAAATATCTCGGCCCAACTTAGCAGCAGTAACCTGATTTTCGGTCCGGAATTTTTCAATTTTTCTTAATTACACTGTGCAAAAGGTTTGAAGCCATTCCGACCATTCTACAACGAATGGCGAGCGATTCCTTTTCGATTTTATTCATGTGCCGAATTACCCCACCGGTGGGGCAATTCGGCACAAGGCGGAAAATTTGGTTTTGAAGCCTAACAGCCCCATCTTAAGGAATGTTACGATTAGAGCCACTTCATCTGAGTCTGTAGTACAGTTTTTGCCAGCATTGTACAGTTGTAGTGGCTTTTACAGCTTTTTAAACGTTGAGATAATAATGATCCCCACATAAGTTGGTTTTTTCTACTTGGCAATCGAAAAAGGCAGAGTTCTAGCGTTATACTTTCATGGAGCTCTTGTTTGAAGGTTTCTAGCTTTTGCTTCAAGCAGAAAACCTATTTTGTATGTGTAACAGTGGTTGAATAAATGCATAATTTGCATACACACAAGCATATGCTAAATCGGGCCTCCGTGTAAAAAATGTCAATGTTTTCATTCTACAGGGTGTCCCAAAAAAAATGACAACATTTCTTTTTGCTGCCATTTTTGCAATTTTTGACCAAATTGTCTGAAATTTGAAACATAAGTGCCAACAAAGTGGGAATTTTATGTGTTAAAATTTGGTGCATCAGGATTGACCCAGTCCTGAGAAATTCAACAATATATAAAATGGAGAAATTTCAATTAAATGTAGAAACAGCATCAAAAATGGAAACTTTTCTTTTTGCTGTATCTTCTTTAATTTAGGTCGGAATTGGATGAAATTTTGAACATATGCGCAGAATAACGGGTTGATTTGTAGATCAAAAGTTGGCGCATGAACCCAGCCCAGCTCTTGAAATAAAAAATCCCGATCGCAATACAACGACAACATTGATTTTCGCGCCCCTTAGCTGTAATGAAGTTCCTGTAAGCGTAATTCAGTTTGTCACCCAAAGCATGCTAAGAAATGTTTATTATGCTTATGGGAAACGGTTGCAGCAGTGTATTAACTCAAACGGAGGTCATCTGGATGGTGTTCTTATTCCTTAGTTCTCAGAGTTTGCACGGTCTTCATTTTGCTGCAGTAAAAACTCTGATTTTCTTTAGTTTCCAAGTACTAGCGATATGGACTGATTAATGCCAGAACTTTTGACCTACAAAATATCTGCGCTTATATTCAAAATTTCATCCAATTCCGGCATAAATTAAAGAAGATACAGCAAAAAGAAAAGTTTCCATTTTTTATGCTGTTTCTACACATACATGTCGCTGGGTTTTTCCGTGGGGGGGGACCTTTTTGAAATCCCAAATAGGGTTTTGGGACCAAGTCCAAAGTGGGTTTTGCGACCTTTTTTTGGGGTCCAAAGGTGGGTTTTGTCGACCTTTTTTGGGGTAAAAAGTGGGTTTTGTCGACCTTTTTTAGGGATTCTGGGGGGAAAAATGGCTTCAAAACCCTATTTGGACCGAAAAAAGCCTTTAAAACCCTGTTTTTGCATTAAAAATGCCTTAAAAACCCTGTTCCGGTTGAAAAAAATGCCTTAAAAACCGAATATTGAAGCAACGAATGTAATAAAAGCTGTTTTGCGCTCAAAATACGTATTGAATATGAGTTTCAGCGATAAAATACTGATTGAAATGCGATATATTGACTAAAAATAGTTCACAGAACCCTAATTTCAATTCTGAGGCGCGCGCAAAACCCTGTTTTGACTTATAAGATTACTAAAAAACCCTATTTAGTGATTTGAATGCAGTTCTTAAACCCTGTTTAGGGTTTCTAATCAACCTAAAAACCCTTTCTAGGCTTTCTAGCCAGTGCTAAAACCCTGTTTAGAGTTTCAAAGTAACCTAAAAACCCTAATCAGGCTTTGAAAGTAACCTGAAAACCCTAATCAGGTTTGAAAGTAACCTAAAAACCCTAATTAGGGTTTCAAAGTAACCTGAAAACCCTGTTTAGGGTTTCAAAGTAGCCTAAAAACCCCAATCAGGGTTTAAAAGTAACCTGAAAACCCTAATCAGGGTTTAAAAGTAGCCTAAAAACCCTAATCAAGGTTTAAAAGTAACCTGAAAACCCTAATCAGGGTTTAAAAGTAACCTGAAAACCCTAATCAGGGTTTCAAAGTAGCCTAAAAACCCTGTTTAGGGTTTTAAAGTAGCCTAAAAACCCTAATCAGGGTTTGAAAGTAACCTGAAAACCCTGTTTAGGGTTTCAAAGTAGCCTAAAAACCCTAATCAGGGTTTGAAAGTAACCTGAAAACCCTAATCAGGGTTTGAAAGTAACCTGAAAACCCTGTTTAGGGTTTCAAAGTAGCTTAAAAACCCTAATCATGGTTTAAAAGTAACCTGAAAACCCTGTTTAGGGTTTAAAAGTAGCCTAAAAACCCTAATCATGGTTTAAAAGTAACCTGAAAACCCTGTTTAGGGTTTCTAAGCAGTCTAAAAACCCTAATCAGGGTTTGAAAGAAACCTGAAAACCCTAATCAGGGTTTCTAAGCAGTCTTAAAACCCTATTTAGGATTTCCGACCCTTACAAAACCCTGTTTTGGGTTGTATGGCAGCCGAAAACCCAATTTTGTGCTGCAGAATGTATTGTCTGGGCTAAAATTTTCTTTACTTTGGAATCCAAAAGTGGGTTTTCAGGTCCCCCCCAAAAATCCGCTGGGGGGGGACTTTTGCCGGAAAATCGGGCTTGGGGGGGCCGGCCCCCCCTTTACCCCCCCAACGACATGTATGTTTCTACATTTAATTGAAATTTCGCAATTTTGTATATTGTTGAATTTCTCAGGACTGGGTCACTCCTGATGCACCAAACTTTAACACATAAAATTCCCACTTTTTTGGCACTTATGTTTCAAATTTCAGGCAATTTGGTCAAAATTTGCGAAAATGGCAGCAAAAAGAAATGTTGTCATTTTTTTGGGACACCCTGTATTAACACTGCTAAAGGCTTACGCACCAAGAAAATAAGCAATTTGCAGTTGATTAACAATTTTTGATTAATTAATTAAAATTATTAATTAGTTAATTAATTAACGTAAAATAACTGGTTACTGTGTAAATCAGCATGGTGATGCTTAAAATACACAAACTAAGCAAAAATAACCGTTTTTGAACGAAAGTTTTGAAAAAAACCGATTTTTTGCGGGAAAACTGACTTCAACTACCGTAATCAACAGCTTTTCCATTCCAAAATGATGCGAAAACCTGCGTGTCTACTTGTGCCATTTTTGCCCCCGAAAGCGGGTCGTCGGTTCTCAAAAACTACTGCACCGATTTTAGTGAAATTTTCAGTGAATAATATTTGAAGGAAACCAACCAAATTGCAGATTTTTAATCCGTCCGAGCTAATGTAGTTTTAGGTTTATTCAGCTTCAAAAATCGGATTTTTTGAGTTGGTGTCAAACAATGACCTGTAGCTCACGATTGATTAAGCAGATAGAGTTAATATTTTATACATTATGTCAGCACACAATACGCATTACATAACTGCATTAACCGTTCATCTAGCTGCATTCGTTCGAACGCAATTATCCAATAAAGAATTTTGTGCCGAATTCCCCCCTGTGCCGAATTACCCCGGCCTACCCTAATTGTTCGGCGTGAGACACTAACACCCGTTTGATTCGAGCTTACCAGCCAAGGATTTCCGATGAGGTTGCGCGACCACCCAGTCAGGCAAGGAAAGAGCTACGAAAGCTGACAACGAACAGACGATAAAGAGCGTACCGCACGCTACATAACGCACTCTCACCATCTCACTTCCTCTAAAAAGGAACAACAGTTGCAATTGCAACAGCCAGCACAAATAATTTTTAATTTAAAACACCATAACCCGGGATGAGGTTGCCATACAGTAGCCAGCCCATACTTACCGTTTTTGTAGTCCATTGATGTTCAGGCATGGACGACTAAAAACTACTTTATTATTATAGGTAGGATACTAATTGTAATTATATTTGCTGGAATGGAATTATAGCTATGAGTTAGAACACAAGATTAACCTAGAAAAGAAAACCAGTTTTTCCATGTGACTAGGTCTACCTTAGATGCATATTTCGGCGCATTTACTTACTTTTAAAGATCCTTGAACAACAAATTTAAAAAATGGAAAAAAAATAAAAATATACGCCATTGCGACTAGGGATGCAAATGGTATCCGGTATTATTTGGTATTATTCGGTATTATTTGGTATTTTCTAGGTATTTGGTATTATTTGGTATTTTTTGTACCAAATAATACCAAATAGTTTAAATAACTAAACAATTAGCTTTTAAGCGATAAATTCTGCATATTTTGCACTGTATACTCTGTCAGAGCGCTTCTGTTCAGAGTTTTCTCGTTATTTCTAATTTACTAAAAGTTTAACAATGCAGATACGCAGAACAAAACGTCTCTTTTTACCGTTTCTGAGCAACAAAAGAACAGGTAATATCGAATCGGCGCAAAGGTAATCGGCGCAAAGCGCAAAGCGTAAATGTAGGTAGCCGGAAAATAGGCCCCCCGTTCGTCGGCCGGTTGGCGGGATTACGGTAGGCAATTTGGTCAAACGTTATGTGAACGTTTTTTGGGAATTAAAAAATAAAAACTTGCTTGTCAGCTTAGCAGGCTAATGTTTTTGTTTGTTTAGCTTTCTAATCGACTGTTTGTTAAGGTACGCAGGTGCAGTAAATTCGTTCTATTTGTTTTGGCTTTAAAATAGAGATTTTTGCTTCTTTCTTGATCGCTCAGCGTAAAGCGAGTTACGTAGCCTGTCTTTCCTTTCTTTCTCTGGCGGGCGGCGAGCTGTTTCCGTGTGTTTTCTTTGCAGAGCCAACCGATATAACTGGTGATGCAACCGGGAGCAGAATATCGGAATTGGATTGGAGTGCTCGGTTCCGGAGATTTGGATACTCCTTCCTTTTTGGTCCTCGGTGTTTCAGCACTGCACTGCGAACGACAGCCCTGCTGATCTGCATCAGCACCAGCGTGCCACTCCACCTAAGATTGCCAAGCCACCGGAGAATCTTCGCCCACCATTTGGAGTCGATTTTACTTCGAATGGAAGTGAGGTCAGAGACAGAAAGCCATCTCAATTTCGTAACTGGAATTTCATCTGACCTCAAAAGTAATAATTAATAGTTGGCTGCTGATCTTTGGTCGAACATTGTGAAATTTGAGAGAAGAAGTTTATCCGACAACCTACTAAGCATAGCAACAGAATACAATATAAAAACACAACGAAAAATAATGCAACCAGATCAGAGGGAGGGCTGGGCCGTTTGTCCGGCTTCTAAAGCCCTACCCTTCAAGAACTTACTCTATGATAACAAATCTAATATACTAGGAGCATGCAGAATGCACAAGAAATCCCAAACTCTTGTATTTTCTGGGTTGAGAAACTAAATTTGGGCATGGCCTACAGGCCGCTGTTTTATTACTAAACTCCTTTCTCTGAATTTCTATTGTGCGTTTGTTTCAGGCAGTGTTGTCCGTTTGGTGGAAAATAGATCGGGGTGGCGTCTCAGTTATTCAAAGAATGCCAGCGTGGAATTATTCGAGCTTCGGATTAGCTCTCTTTCTTTCTCTGCACACTTCTTCCCAAGTAAGTTCGGAAAGGTGTTTCCAGTCAGGTCAGGTTTTACTAGTAGAACCTCCATGAATGGAAAAGCTCACGCTGACCGGACTGCGTCTCTCTTTTTGGAAGTGTCCCACTTATGGATGGGAGGGCCGCCGGCTGTCACAGTTGATGAAAACATACATGGGCCGGGGGGTGTGGGGTATACCCCTCCCCGGCCAGTACCACCCCCTCGGCCGGCCATACCCCCTCCCCCACCCCACCCCTTCCCGGAGGGAGAAAATTTTCGCTTATTTAAGGCAAAATAGGCGTTTTTTGGCCTTTTTTCGGGACCCCCCCCGGAGGTCTCCATACCCCTCCGGATTTTTCCGCCCCATGTATGGTTGAAAACCTTCCTGAAAATAGGTTCAATGAAGTTCAGTGTTATGGCAGAACTAAAACGACATATCTCATCTCATCTCATCCCTTTTACAGAGAGCTTGACTAGTGATTGGTCAGTTAATGTCCCATTTTCGGATATTCGTCTCATTTATGGCGTATTCCTGTGTCGAAAAATATCGGTCACTGACATTTCTGTCGGGCCGATGTCTGCTCCGTATAGCAATATGAAAATGTCGGCGACGGAAAGAGCGGTTATAAAGCTGTTCGAGCACTTTCCTGTATTATTCTGCTTGTTCTGCACTAAGCAATATCATTTAGACATTCTACGCTCAGTATGCAACAAAAAAGGCCTCTGACAAAATGTTAAGAACATTTTTGTCGAGCTTTGTCGGCGGCGAAAGATGGTGTTGCGGCGTGTTAGCCAGTTCATACTCACAAGGGTGTCGCCTTTTTTTCTCCGGAAATACACCGTTTCAATCAATTAATCAGTGTAGATATGTGCGCCTGACAGAAATACCGGCGACCAACATTTTTTCGATAGGGGTATGATGAATGCGCCTTTACGGAGGTTAAGTTAGCCTATGTCCTTCTGGCGTCCCATCTAGGGAGGGATAGGCTGATTTTCCAAAAAAAAATAGTTGCGGACCGGTGAGCGGTATTGGCTTGGCAGTCGAGGAATAAACCGACCCGTATGGTAGGGGAACTTTTGGAATGTATATGTAAAGGTCCCGTGATAGATTGTCTGAGCTTTTCTTACCAATCTCACAAAAAGGTCGCCGTCAGTAGAGAAGTAATAGTGCCTACCGGCTGCTAGGTGTTATCAAACGCACTTGATTTCAGGCCAAAAAAGTTGCTGCTGGTTGACTGCGCTCAGTGAAGAAAGAATCTGTGAAGAAACTACAAAATCGTGTAATTAGCGAGGACACAGTACTGTGAATTTAATTTCTATTGTAGTATTGTTCGATTATGATCATCCATAAAGTGTGTATGCACGGTATTGCCACACAATATAAATGCGTTTTTCAATAATTCGTGTGCGTAGTGTAATTCTATCTCTTGGGCGATAACGAATTCCTTCCACATGTGGAGCCACCAAACAAGTAAGTACTTTCTTAGCCTGCAATTCTAACGTTGCGGTGCACCAGTGATTTTGTCGCTTCGGGCCGTCCATAAACTGCGACGTTCAAAATTTTGGACCCCCTACCGACGTTTTCAGAACAACCCCCCCTAAAAAACTACAACGTTTTTGGCTGACACCCCCAAACCGACTAAACTTGGCACTGTGTCCGACATTAGAAAATCTTCAATAAAATTGACATTACACTGCAGAAGCTGTGAAAAAGAAACTTTTTGATAGTGAACTACCATTTTGGCGGTTGGAAACATGAACAGGGTTGAGTTTTCCATGTAATATAGTTGCGGACAAAGGCTTCCTGGGCACCTAAAAAACGTCGACGTTTTCAACACCAACCGCCACTCTCCCTGCGACGTTTTCCGACTTTCAGCCGACCACCCTCCCTCTCTGAACGTCGTAGTTTATGGACGGCCCCTTAGTGGTTATGTTTGGGCAGTCAACCCATTTTTCCTTGGGCGATGCTAAAAGACCGGCTATCTGAATGAATGAATGTTTATCCATAAATCAAAAGCAGTTGTTCAGAGAGACTTGGGTGACATGGCCGTTGACCGACTTGTGTCTCACCCATTAATCTATGAAACTAAGAAACACTTGATTTAAGCCTACGAATGCTGAGCGTGCGGTAATCAACAACAATATCAGATTCACCGGCGTCACGTCTTTTTCTCAAATCATTATGCAGCTCGAACGCCTTTTTGGCCTGTCACGGTGTTAGGTCATAGCCGATGTAGACTGAGGAATATTGAGGCGTCGAAGACAGCACAGATCTCTTTCTTTGCATGATGATCTTCTTAGTCATTTGGTTCTTTAGTTCAACCATATCCCGACCTCCAATAGTCCGAATGTTGGATATGTTAGCACTAGAGTGCGAACAATATCTGAAAAGCCAAATACCCAATGCCAATACCTGAGACCCCCAATACCCAATACTTGCGTAACTAAGCCAAAAATTGCATTGCAACGAACATGTACATTCACTTGTGTACACAGGATTTTTTCACAGGGATTAAAATTTCGAAGAGGCCTGGTTGGGCCATTGTCCAACTAGGGCGAGAAAATTTTGAAAAATTAGCCTTTAAGAAAGAATTTAGAAGCCGTTCTGGAGGGTAAAATAAGCAGAAATTAACAGTTTTAGTCCATACATAATCTACTGTACGACACTGTATGACAGTGTTTCTTATATTCGGCGGATTTTTTCTTCTTACTCCACCGGAATGGGGTGTACCAGACCCGCACCCCCTGGGTACAGTACTAACATTCTGTATCACTAAAAAAATAACAATTTCAACTGAATCACAAACGTTTATCTTAGATAAGAACAGAGAAATTGAACTAATTACTGGTGTACTACTTACAAAAGCGAACAGTATAAGACATTCTTAACCTTTAGTTTATTAACGCAAAAACGGCTTCTATACCTACTGTAATCATCGGTCAATCTTCGATTTTTTTCAGGTCAGTTTTTCAGTTCAACAGCGATTTTTATAGGTATTAATTAGTATTGGGTATTGGGGCAAAAAAACCCAATACCCAATACCAATACCTCGAAAACACCCCAATACACCCAATACCCAATACCCAATGCCAGTTCGCTCTCTAGTTAGCACTGTCAATTTTCAATTCCGAGAAGAGGTCGTTGACTAAGGAAGGGAATGTCTTTGTTGTCGGTAGCAGGGTTGCGAAGTCCGTTGATAATTATGTTCAGACTGCGACGCTCGTGCTCTCGCATCTCTCTCTTCCAATCACAAATTCGCACCAACTCCCAGTGCGCCTTGTCATAGGCAGACGAGGGATTTAGACTGGAAGAAAGAAGAATCTGGGTTTTCAATCCGTATGCGAGAAGAGACCTCTACGCAGTACTGGGCCAATACTCTCGGTCCAAGGAAAGTCTTTCCAAAACACGTTTGGCACAAGAAAGAAGATCCGCAGAAACCGCACACACAGGATGGCTTTGACTTTGGCATCTTAGAAGTCCAAATTCTAGTTAATTCACAGGCGGCATTGGGTACAGTTAGACGGTTCCGGCATAATGCACGGAGAAATCTGCACTGACACTGATTGTAAGTTATTACTATGCAGTCTCTGAGAGAAGTACACTCTACTTACTGAGGTTCGAGACAAAAAGTTAAAAGTGTCAGTAGGTATCCTATCTTCATCTACCGCTCTTGGTCGTCAAGAGTGTTTATTTCTAAAAGAAACATTCTATTTTGCTTTTCCAGAATCGGCCTGCCGTAAATACTAAGTTGACATCGAAAGAAAACAATCGAAACTCGAGAATAACATTTCTAATTATTTTGCTTTGTCTGTGTTTTACTCACCACAAATAATTCCTCTTCAGTGCAGGACGAAGATAGCTTAATGTGCATTTGCTATTTTTAAATCTCCCGCGTCACTTTACTACATAGCGCGCAGCAATACAGTAATCTCCACGGCGGCCGCCGAGCGGGGGGCCTATTTTCCGGGAATCTAAATGTACGCGCGCGGGGTCAGTGCCCAACAAAAATGCAACTAAAATGCAACTGAAATTGCCCCCGAGTATTTTGCGACTAAAACAACGGTGGGTTGCAAACGTAGTGATTGGAACGTGTTAGCAGTCTAAATTATGGTTAAACGTTCGAAACAGTGTACAATCTGAGACAGTGTAAAGTGTGTTGTGTGTTTGGTTGAAAGGTTATTATTATGTGTCATTTCGGATAGTGAGGTGCAGGCAGACTAACTTTCAACAACAGAATCAAGAATATGTACTATACACATAAACTTAGTCGAACGGACTGCATGTGTACTGAACTGAACTGAACTTGTGTACTGCATGTTGATACAATCCATAGATCTAGCAAGGGTGTACCCCCACCCGACATAGGCCAGAACCCCCGGATCAGAATCTCCGAGACATCTTTAAGTGCCCCCAAGTTACCAATGGTAGCTGGCTTGGGCTGACCGCACTAGTAAGAAACGGCAGAAAAAGGAGCCCACACCACTCCTGCGTACTGTACGGAAGCGCAAGTATGACCTGTACGCAAGTCGAGATCAAGGAAAGCCATCGACCGAAAAAGTCAAGCAGCGCGGACCGTACGACACACATTACACAAGTCATCTAGGCAAAGTGACTCTGTGTTCTTCAACTGGGGCAGAGCCTAACTTATACGTACGAACACTTGCAGGATCCGCAATATACTAATGACTAAAGCAGTTCATTGTCGTCCGGCAGCAGTTGTGAAATGAATGACCCATCGCAAGTCTGCACGCACCTTGTTTATAATTTATACGTTCAGTTTCTACATTCGCATTTTACGTACGTACATGTATTGTACGTTTGTTTGTACTGGGTGATGAATCACATATCCCGCAGGGTTTTCACAAGCTCAGTAGGTTTTTGTTTGTGGGCCGAATCAGCTGTTTTTGGATATGACACTTGGACATCCTTCGCATTTTACTGTTTAACATTTCAACTTGTAAACCACGAAATGTCAGAAAACGGACAATTCTACTGCAAAATGAATTTTCCAACATTGGTGCTAAAATGTTTGGCTAGTGCGCGATTAGACTAGTGTTTTGGGAGTTGATAACATTTTTAAGCCATAGCGGATTGACGCTTCATTTAGTTTCCAACATAACCCAACGTTTTTAGCAGTTGTGATTACACTTTTGGTCAAGGAACGTGCAAAATGCGCGGCGTCCTTTGCGAGAACAAGAACCATAATTGTTTTGGTGCAGTTAATGTTTCGTCTGGAGTTTTGTAGAGAACGCGAGCCTCCAAGCGATCCCAGTGCCCGCCGGTGGCATGAATCCTTGAGGTAGGGTAGGCTGCAAAACCCGGAAATGGACAAAAGGGAAGAACATCAATAGGCTGCAGAAAGTGATTGAAACAGTGGTGCTGTTGTAAGTGGAATTTGTTGAAATTTTGAACAGTAAAATGCGAAGTATGTATATCCACATATTTATATTCAAAAATCGGCTGATTCGGTCAACAAACAAAAAAGTTTGAGCTTGCGAAAGCCCGCGGAATATGTGAATCACCCAGTGCATTGATTTATGACGATGTACAACGTATATACGTGTAGGTTGCGTTCTTTCCGACACACGCATAGTACATATCACTAAATCTTGCAGAAGCAGAACGTGGACTCTTCTTTTTTTTTCTTTTCTGATGTCTACTATTAAAATCAATCCAAACAGTTTATTTTCCGTTCCTCAACGCAAAATACCGCATAATGATAAACAGGTGCGAACGAGATGATTTACCATTATGAATATTTGGGAAAGATACAATGTCAGTTAACTGATCCAATAGAAGAACAACTAATAATCCAGTTCATACACGGACGCACCACTCAGGCATGGAATAACATTGTCGTTTTGGTCTGTATCTCAACCGTGCGTCGAGAGGGCATCCAACAACACTGACCGGTACGCCACCTCAGGAGCCATCAAGCGATCTGGACGATCAAGCCCTGTGTACAGGGGCTGATTATAGGACTGCAGGCGTTAATCTTGGCTCCAGAATTGACAACTCGGTCACACAATCATCGACTGTTCGCCATTCATTCATACACACCTCATACACCTTCTGTCACTATTCGGATTGTCCAGTTCTGGCGATGAACGATCACGGAAATTGAAGAAATCATCCTGCAAAAGTTATGCAAATTTGAAGCGCTCTCAACTTGCTAGTACTGGAACTGCTATACGTACTTTTGGGTTATGGGGTCTAGCGATCGACCGGAATTTCGGTTCCGGTTCCGGTCCAGTGCTGAAGGGTGCCGGAACCGGAACGTATAGACTTTTCGCTCTTTTTCGAAGCAAAACAGCTAAATTCCATGTCAGAACGCTAAACACTATTAATAAACCACTTAAAACTTTGTTTTAGGCAACAATTTTCATTGATATGACCACTTTTTTCTCAGAAGTGCACTTAGTCGGTAATTTACTGCAGCCCAAAAGGTGCTTAACATTTAACAGTACGTTCAGGTAAAAAATTTAGTTGTTTCGACACTTTAAAGCCGAAATTCGAAAAATACAGAGGTCTTAAACAGGTAGCCAAACCTAAAAAAGGCAAAAAATACAAGGATGTGTTGGGTTCCTGTAGGAGGAGTGTACGATTCTCAGAGAAATCACTAAACCGCCCCAATCGAGTTTTTGGTACTTGAACGGTATGTAAACACTCCTTGGACACCTAAAACAGTAATGTTTCATGGCAGTTGTGCCCGTTCTAATTTTAGCAAAGCACCTCGCAATTGCCTCCTATAGTTTCAGCTACCATTTTTGGTTCTGAGAGCAATTTAAAATTTTTAGCTTCTGCTAAAAAGTTCCGGTTCCGCTTCCGACCGGAATTTGGGGAGTTCCGGTCCGGTTCCGGTCGAAGTTTTGGATCCAGTCGATCGCTAGTGGGGCCTGTAAACTGTTTCGCGGGCGGTATGGGGGTGAGGCGGTTGCCTTTTCCAGCTGGGGTAACCCACTAAAACCCCACTAGTACGTTTGCTTCTTTCTTCTTATGCTGTAAGGCGCATTATATTCATACTTGTCTCGAAAAATGGCGGGACGCCTCAATTTTTGTCGCACCAACATTTACTCTGTTTATAAAATGTTGCCGATCCGATTCGATCCGATCTGGCGGGGGGGTCGTACAATGTACAGCCCTACGATCAGACCTGCACGGTCCATTTCGTTACCCCTTATATCGTCATCTCGGACGTTTGCCCTTCTTTCACTGCCAAGCCACTCAAGCCATGCTGTTGGGCGCCAGGTACTAAGAGAGCGCCTGGCGTGGTGACGTCATGGTGCTGACAGCTCCCAGCGGCCGCCCGGCCGAGGAGGAGTAAACCGGTATAGGCCGTAATGCTGGTTTCTCAGGCGGCTCCTGACGTCGTTGATCTTCCCTCCAACGCGGCATGCTTTTAGGAGCGGCTTTCGGTGCAACGGCAGATCCAGTTGGTTCCCATTTTACCTACTCACTGTAACCAGTTTTCGGTGGCCTGGGTGGAGCGTTGTGCCGACGACCAACTCTTTGCAGCAAGAAACTTGCCATGCCGAGAGGATGAACCACTACAACCACTAGGGATGCAGCGGCCGCCGTGACTCAGAGGCAGCGAGCTACCCACTGAGCCACTGACGCGGCAATGTTGCCGGCAGAAAGAAAACAAAAACGTTTTGCACGGAATACTATCAATCAGACACGACATTCCTACCACTAAGCAATCAATTTGTTGAGCAACATTTTTGTTGAGTTTTGTGAGCCAACGGGACATGTCCAGTGGCGTATCCAGGATTTTGGAAAAGGGGGGGTGTAAAATTTTGAAAGTGCCTTGTTTGGCCGCTGCCCAACCAGGGTAAGAAAATTTAGCAAAATTAGCCTTCAAAAACGCGTTTAAAACGCATTCCGAGCTTAAAATTCACAGAAATTACAAGTTTTAGTAGTTTATAATGGCCTGGTTGGGCTTCTGCCCGACCAGGGCGAGAAAATTTTGAAAATTTGGCCTTCAAAAACGCATTTAGAAGGCATTCTGAGCACAAAATAGACAGTTTTAGTACATAATTCATTAGTTTCTTATATTTTTGACAGACTTTTTCTTCCTACCTCCACCGCAAAGGGGGGTGTACACACCCTACACGCCCCCCCTGGATACGCCACTGGACATGTCACTGTGGGTAGTTCATAACTCAAACGTGTTGGCGCAACAAAAATTCCGGCCAAAAAACTATTAAAAGCAGTCAAAATATCTTCAGTTTCGATTCCACTACACAAAATAGGTAGGTAAATAAATTCCTACGTACCGCATATTATTGGGTTTGGGGTGCAGCACCGTTTCGAATCCTTTGGTAAGATAGGTTCGGGTTGGCGGCGTCGGGCACAGACATCTTTAGCCGAGTGAGAATACGCAATTTGCCGTCAGGAAGAATTAATACTATTATTATCATTCGCCTAAGACTGCGCCACGTTCGTTGAGAAGAGGAGAAGAAATTATTAATTTCATCAATAAGATTCCAGGTCAGGAGTAAGGCCAGAAAGCATTCGACCAAACAGTGGCTCTTTAGTTTCGTGGTAGATTGGCCACAACCACAATCAACCAATAGAGTTGACACACAACATAAACAATAACTTCTTTTTACACCTACTTTTTAAAATAAAAAACAAAACAAACAAACCACTTTAGATGAAGCGTCGAGCGTCAATTGCAGTTACCGTGCTTTAAAACTTACGGGCGACCGCTTTTTTTCTGTGTTGGGCACTGACGACGCGCCAAATGTACGGTACCAGCGCTAATGCAGGAAAACTGTCAGTGGATCTTTCCGCCAAAAACAAAATTGATGCACAAAATGGAAAAATGGGCAAAAACAAGGCATTAGTTTGGTTGATTTTGCAATTTAACCGTGCAGTACACCTAGAAAACAAAATTAGACTGTTTGTTTTAAGACGTGCGAGCCCTGTGATGCGCAGCTTGGCTGAAACAACGATAAACAGTTTGTTTTCGGCGCTCACAGCCCCAACGCGCACAAACGCCGAAAACAATGGCAATTCGGTTTCTTCGAGCCGTTCGAGCCGTCGAGCCGTTCGAGCCGTTCGCACCGGCAGGTAACGCTGTGGGCGCTGAATTTTGTGCAAATTGGCAGAACGTTTTTAGGCTGTGATTTTCTTCAATATGCTTTGTGCTTTCACTCGCATCTCTTCTGGCCAACTCCGAATCGCCATGCCGAAATTCTATCCCAAGAATCGGCCGATTCAGTTGTGGAAATCAATTAAACTGTGGATTTTCCCTCTGATTGCAACGATTTCAACTCTTCAAGCTATGATACTTGTTCAATGTGCTTTGTGCTTTCACTCACATCTCTTCTGGCCAACTCCGAATCGCCATGCCGAAATACTATCCCGAGAATCGGCCGATTCACTTGTGGAAATCAATTAAATTGACGATTTCCCTTCAGATTGCAACGATTTAAGCTCTTCAAGCTTTGATGCTTCTTCAATGTGCTTTGTGCCACTCACATCTCTTCTGGTCAACTCCGAATCGCCATGCCGAAATATTATCCCGAGAATCGGCCGATTCAGTTGTGGAAATCAATGAAACTAACGGTTTCCTTCAGGTTGCAATGATGAATTATTTCAACTCTTGTAGCTGCGTACTTCTTCGATACGCCCTGAGCAGCCACTCATGTTCTGGCCAACTCCGATTCGCTAAGCCGAAGTATCATCCCGAGAATCGGCCGACAATCGGCCGATTCAATTGTGGAAATTTAAAACTAACGATTTTCGTTCAGATTGCCCATATTTCCTCGATACACTCTCTCTGCCCTGTATTTTGCGGTTTACCAGCTTAGTTTACCCCCTAAAATACAGTATGTACCCCCTAAAATCTGTACCTATAAATCTGTACTGTACCCCCAAAATTTGTACACCCAAAATGGTTTCTCTCCCTGAATTTTTTGCGCCCTGTATTATTCAGGATGCTTTATTTGCCCCCCCCCCCAAATTTGCCCCACCCCCTTAAATTTCTTACCCCCCATTTTTTTAGTCCGAAGTGTTTTGCTCTCTGTATATTTCGTACATGCAATAGGGGGTCCGGGGTGTGCCAAAATACAAGGCGCAAATAATTTCGGACCAAAAATATGGGGGTAAGAATTTTTGGGGTACAAATTTTAAAGGGGTATATTTTGGGGGCAAACAAGCACGCGGAAGAATACAGGGTGCAAAAGGCATCCTGAAAAATACAGGGCGGAAGTATTGAAGAAATGGGCAATTTGAAGGAAAATCGTCAGTTTTGGCGTTTTCCACAACCGAGTCACGTCTTGGTCATGATGGGTAGTTTACGCTATCCCGTGTGTCACTTCGGCTCCGGCATACGTGAGAGAGGTTGTTTGTGGGTTCAAAACCGGTCGAAGCGACTGGAAGTAGCCGACGCAAAGCCCAACCCAGGCCGCCGAAAGCCAGTGACGGTAGCAGGTAAATGGGAACCGAACCGGCGCTGCCGTTGCTCCGAGGACCGAATAGCAGGAAGGGGCAGGGTTGCTTGTAGGAAGGGTTGCCCAATTGAAAGGCTCTATAAAGAGTGCAGGCTGTCCTGAGCTGTTCGAAAGGACAGTGGAACTAAAAACCAAAACGAAACAAACAAAACCGAATCGGCCGATTCTCTCCCAGATGGTGCTACGTTTAGCGAATCGGAGCTGACTGGTGCATGTGGTTGGACAGGATGCTCAGGTGTATCGAAGAAGCACCACAGCTGAAATCATCGCAATCTGAATAAAAATCGACAGTTTAATTGATTTCCAAACTGAATCGGCCGATTCTCGGGATAGTATTTCGGCATGGCGATTCGGAGTTGGCCAGTAGAGATGTGAGTGAAAACACAAAGCACATTGAACAAGTATCACAGCTTGAAGAATTGAAATCGATGCAATCGGAAGGAAAATCGTCAGTTTTACCAATTTCCACACCTGAATCGGCCGATTCTCCAGATAGTATTTCGGCAAGGTGATTCCGAATTGGCCAGTAGAGATGTGAGTGAAAGCACAAAGCACATTGACAGCTTGAAGAGTTGAAATCGTTGCAATCTGAAGGGAAATCGTCAATTTAATCGATTTCCACAAGTGAATCGGCCGATTCTCGGGATAGTATTTCGGCATGGCGATTCGGAGTTGGCCAGAAGAGATGTGAGTGAAAGCACAAAGCACATTGAACAAGTATCATAGCTTGAAGAGTTGAAATCGTTGCAATCAGAGGGAAAATCCACAGTTTAATTGATTTCCACAACTGAATCGGCCGATTCTTGGGATAGAATTTCGGCATGGCGATTCGGAGTTGGCCAGAAGAGATGCGAGTGAAAGCAGAAAGCATATTGAAGAAAATCACAGCCTGAAAACGTTCTGTCAATTGCACAAAATTCAGCGCCCACAGCGTTACCTGCCGGTGCGAACGGCTCGAACGGCTCGACGGCTCGAAGAAACCGAATTGCCGAAAACAATCAGCTTACCGAGCTCAAACTGCTCATCAATGCAGGTTACGGTATCTGGAGTGGCGTAGCTGATTTTCATACACCACCCGTTACCCCCAGCCGGAAAACTGCTGGTTTTAATCTTGCGTTCCTGAGCTTTTTATACCTCAGCCGAAGCCTGAACCTAAGCCTAAGCCTAAGCTTGAACTTAAAGGCGTGTTCATACTCGTGTAGAAAAAGATCGCCAGGCGACTTTTTTGTAGAAAAACTGTCGCTCCGTGTAGATAATTTTAGCGACGAAAGGACTTCGTAAACCGCCACGGCCCGAGAGGAAAACACGCGATGGCATTCTCAAACAATAAACGGAAAAATAAAAATATATTAAACTAACCTTCTCTTCTCTTCTTGAACAATGTCTATGAGAAGAGGCAAGCTAGCTGGATTGCTTCTTCGGAGAAAACAACGTTGAAAAATGATTTTATTGTGTGTTGCGGCCTACCAAAGTCAGAACATTCCTCGCAGTCGATTCTATGTTCGGCCGGTCATGAATGAGCGTCGGCAAACTACCTACCGGAGATTATCACAAGCTTGCGCAAGATCTGCAGTCTATGGATTCAGACCGTTTCTTTGAGAATTTCCGGATGTTGCCAGAGGACTTCAGATTGCTGGTTGATTTACTTAAAGATGTTAGTATGGGATTGCCGCTCACTAAAGTGCGTGACAACGACGGCTCGGAGCCTCAAAGCACCCGCTTCCTCACCATCAAAAAGGTCTGTCGAGACCACCGAGGGAAACCGAAACAGCCGGCCATTCAGCGCTACTCTATCCAGGTGTCGAGACAAGAGGCAAACGTGGCAGCCATCAATGCCAAAATTCAAGACCAGATTGGACCAGAGTACGTGGTTTGCGACAAAGAAGGAATTCCGATCGCTGACTGCTTGGAGTTCAGAGGTACAATTTTCTGTATAACACCAGAACCGTGCACGTAACATGTAACTGCCCAAGGCGGCGCCAGACCCCCACCCCGTCCCCATTTGGTGGATGATCTGTTACATGTATGATCAGAACTCGTGAAATCGACTATCTCATATAAATCTGACAACAGCAGAAACCGGGTGACAAATGGCGCACCGTCTGTTTCTTTGTTACTGGACTGCTGTTGGCCGCCCCTGTGATGTAATTGGGGCTGTTGGTCAGTCAGCCACTCTTGCAAATGTCAGAAATTACTGGCCCTCGCATACTACTGTATACTGTCAGTGTTGTGCCTAGCTCAAATTTCTAAAACTCGGTAAGTATTCAGTAAGTAAATCCAGATTTTTTGAAATTCGATAAGTACGAGTAAGTACTGGGTTTTTCAAAGAAAACCCGGTAACTACTCAGTAAACAATTCAGTAAACTCGGTAAAACCTTCAAAATTCAGAAATATGTTACCGTTTATCTGAAAATGTTTACCTGATATAGCTTTTAGCTACTAGAATCCTTTTTCAGTGCTGATTGATTAGTTTAAGATAATGTAGCTCGATTTTTCGACATTTCAGAATTTTAATGTTTTGTTTAGTGCCATTTCACATTATTTATGTTTCTAATTAGATGGATTGAAAGCCTTAAAATATGCATAGTGACTAGAGGATCTGGCTTTAGTTCAGACTGATGCAAAAAACGTCAATCAAAATATTGCTAATAGTTCCTACCTACTTCTATAGTCTTTGCGTCTGATTATAGCAGTTCTACCGCACAAACAAAGCTTAAGTTATACAACAAGCAGTGAAAATTTGCTAAAAATTGGCAAAAATTGTGTCTTTTCGTCATTAGCAGTTCGATAAATGAAAGAAAAACCGTATATTTTTCTGCACAGATGCGGCGAACTACCTATTGCAGAAGCTTTTACTCAGTAAACAACTCAGTAATTTACCGAGTACCGAGTTTACCGAATTTTTTTTCTAATTGAGTAATTCAAAATTGAAACTCGGTATTCAGTAAGTAAAATTAAGAAAAATTTTTACCGGTAGGTAAAAGCACTTACTTTAATTCAAAATAACTAAGTACCGAGTAACTTTTACTCAGTAATTTTACTGGGAACAACACTGTATACTGTGCAAAAGAGCGTTCCCATACAGTCACTGCTTCAACTGTCCATACCATACCTTGTATGGTATCGGTTTCATACATGTTATAGGTCATCCGCCGAACGGGTAGAAGGGTTGGGGGTCTGGAACCGAAATTCTGGAGGAGGGGTTGGGTACTAAAATCGCTTAAAACCGCAAAAATTACAGTTTTGGGCTAAAAGTCAAAAATAATCGCTAATTAAGGATCAAATACAGCTAAAATCGTCTGTTTTACAGGCGATTTTAGCAATTTTACGGTCTGAAATTGTAAAATATTTAAAAAAAATAAAAAGGGTTTCAAACCACTTCGAATCCGGCTGGGGGATTTTCCCGTAAAATCGGGACTGTGGGAATCCCCCTTTCCCCCAACTGCATGTATGTATGGTACCGACACCATATGGTGCCGGTACCTAGGAGGGTTAGTGTTGTTAGGCTCTTTTTTGAAGGCCATTTTGGAAAATTTTTTATTTTATTCACAGTTTAGAAATTTTGGGGGAAAATCGCTGAATTTAGCCTCAGATATACATTAGCAGTGCAGTTCTATCAATTTCTTGCCTATTCTAAGCCTAAAAATAGGTTTTGAAGGGCAGCAGCCACTCTGTGAGCAATGCTGAAGGTAGAATGTCGACTCTCAGGCTGTAACACTATGTTTGAACCAAAGTATCAGCTTTTTGTATTTAAAGTTGCTTCTGATGCATCCTTGCATCTCATACAAGCTATATTTCATGCTAGGAAAAAAATTTTGAAAAAAATTTCGAAATTAAAAATTTTCATAAAAAAAGCTTTTTTTGGCTTTAAAAAATTTTTTTACAACTCTACCTAGGGTAGTGATACCATATATGGTACCGGCACCATGGTAGCCCACGTTCGGCGACTGTGGTGGTACCATATCGTACCACCCCCGAGCGTGGGTGTTCTATGGCGCCGGTACCATAACGGCGTTAAGTGTCTGACTGTATAAGAAGCGGACCTGCCCTTTTTTGTAAGCTATAAAATTTATAATATAATTGATACGATATAAGGGAAGGAAGGGTAGCATGTATTCCTACAGTAAACTTATTTTGTTCTGACCGACCAGAGGGACTGGTTTTTAATCTGGTTTATAAGATCCAAACTATCGCAGCCACAATGCTAATCTCTAGCACGTGCCTAACTTTTTCATCTTTCTTTCTATAAACATTGATTCTACTTCAGGGTTATTTTCCAAGTGCGGAAAACTTGTCGCCTGAAGATATCGCAATTGCCCAAGAAGAACGGTTTTGGCTGCCTTACGAAAACCGTTATACGAACTCTGGGATACAAACAAGACTTGTGCATGCCCGGTACAGTTTTGTGATCAGTCGATATCGTACTTCAGAAAATACCTGATGCCCTACATCTGGTCAGGGTTCCTACTTAATTGCTGTCGGTGTTCTGTTGCTGTGCTGCACTTCTATGTAAGGTGAAATTTGTGTTTGTTGACCTTGCTTTTACTAGTGACCGACCGCTAGAGACCTGCACGGGCCGACTTTTTGGCGGCCCGGCCCGGCCCGGATTTTTAAATTTTTAGATGAGTCCTGAAAATGAGCCTGAAAATTGCTGCCGACCCAACTTTGAGGGGGTGTAGTGCATACAACTTCTAGCATGTACGGACGAATATTTTTAGTAAAGTCGCCAACAATGGTAGGCCCGGCCCGGCCCGGGAGGGGAGTTCCAAATCTCAGGCCCGGCCCGGCTCTAACCTTCACTCGACCCGGCCCGGGCCGACAAATGCAGGTCTCTACCGAACGCCCAGCAGTGTGGTAATAGTCAGTAAGTATTAGAGTGAGTGAGTGCATTGTGTAACAACCGTTAGAATTTCTCTCGCTTGTCTATTTTCCTTGCTTTTTTGTTTTGCTGTCTGCAGTTTATGCGCACAGTCGGTTTATTTGCCTATCTTTTGCTTCAGCTGCTTCCGTTGGCAATCAGTGATGATTTTTCTACCAACTATAGGATTTTCGCTTATGTGTAATAAAGCTTTTATACCTTCTGTCTGTCTGCAGTTTTGTCTTTGCCCTTATGTTTTGTTATCGGCTTCGCAGCATACACACACTGCCAGTTCGGTTTGACTGGCCCATTGTTCTTTTGTTCCGGTTGTTGCGTTTCATGTGGTGAATAGATTTTTGATTACGTACAGTTATTAAACCTCGTGAATGGAACATCGGATCGTCCAACCATTTATCTTGCTTTAGCGAGTTGTTCCATTTATCGAGGTTCAGCTGAAAAGGGGCAACAACCAATTCGACTATGTGCTGAATAAGTGCAGCTACTGAAAGGCACAAGAATACAGTTTCTGTTCTGAGTGCTAACTTTGAATTTAGTAACACACATTGTCAAGCTTAAGAGGAAGTGTGGAATAGGGTGTACAAGCCTCATACAGTCAGGCACTTAACGCCGTTTATGGTACCGACACCATATAAGGTGCCGGTACCATATATGGTACCGGTACGGGGGGTGGGGGTACCTATATTGGCGGGCACCATATTATGTTTGTTATTATATGTGGGTTATGTATATGGGCCGCGGGGGGGGGGGGGGGGGTGGGGTTATTGTGGTATGGTTATTGGGTTTGGGGTAGGGAAGCCGGGGGGGGGTGGGGTGCGGGGGGGGGGGGGGGGGGCGGGGGGCGGGGGGGGGGGGGGGGGGGGGGGGGGGGGGGGGGGGGGGGGCGGGCGTGGGGGGGTGGGGTGGGGGGGGGGGGGGGGGGGTGGGGGGTGGGGGTGGGTCTGTGGGGGGGTGGGGGGGGGTGGGGTGGTGGGTTTGGTCGTTTTGTCATAGGCATCTATCTACATAACAGTTGCAACAAGACAGCTCCTATTTAAACTCCGAATTTTGCTATCAAAAAATTATAAAGTCGTAAAGCAGCTGTAATGAATGACTGACTTCTTTGTTGTTCCATTTAGCGAGTTGTTCCATTATACGAGGGTTCCATTTGCGAGGTTTGACTGTACTTTATTTCCCGCTTTTTGGCTAAATCTAACGCGACTCTGTTAGAAGGAAAACGGAAGCACGGAAGCCTAAATTGTTGAGACAATTGCTTTGAGGAAATCACGCCTTTAAGGAGCTGCTGTGCTTGCTTGCTTAACCCGTCTGTTGTGGCATAATTTTCTGCTGCCGTGTACGTAGCACTAAAGAGAGAAATATTATAGACTATGTCAACATTGTACCAATAGCAATTGCAGGTAGGTACCGTTGAATCATGATTGTGAGCGTTGATGATAGCGAGCACCGCCGCCCTTCATTACCAGTTTTAACGCAACTGGAATAATCTCAGCAGAATAGAACCGCAGGACCCGTTGGTTGAGGAAGGAAAGAATGTACGTCCCGAGCTTAAAAAGACATTCAGACTCACTCGGTTCCTTCAAAATTCACAAACGACCTTGATCCCTGAAATTTGAAGATTGAACTACGTACATACGTCCGTACATACGTACTAAAGAATAGGAGCATGAAAACCAATTCGCAATTACGACAGTCCCCAAGTGAATGTATTATGATACCGGCTGAATACATCGTTGTTTTCTGGTCAATGCTTTCACTATTTTAGTAGCGAAGTTACGCAATTTCTAATTATATAATAAAAGAATAATATTAGCCACTGTCTGTATGCAAATGTGTGTACTGAAATGATGTACAGTAGGTGATAATTATAACATAATCCAGTCGCGTATCCAGGGTGTGTAGGGTGGGTACACCCCCTTTGCGGCGGAGTTAGGAAGAAAAACTCTGTCAAAAATAAGAGAAACTAATGAGTTATGTACTAAAAGTGTTTATTTTATATGTCACCATTTTTTAGATAAGCACAGAGAATTTAATTACTGGTTTAGTAGTTAGAAAAGGGGACACTTTAGGAAAGTCTAGTAACCTTTAGTTGATTAACGCTAAAAATAGCTTTCCCGAACCCTAAGCATCGATCTGTGTTAGGTCAATTTTTCAGGTTTACATCGATCGGTTTTTTCGATTCTTACCTGTCTAAATTAGTATTGGGTATTGGGGCAAAAACCCCAAAACCCAATACCTGGAAAACGCCCCAATATCAGTTCACACTGTAATCATTACGGTCCAGTACCTACGATCTTTTTCTACACGAGTATGAATACGCCTTTAAGTTCAAGCTTAGGCTTAGGCTTAGGTTCAGGCTTCGGCTGAGGTTTAAAAAGCTCAGGAAAGCAAGATTAACACCAGCAGTTTTCCGGCTGGGGGTAACGGGTGGTGTATGAAAAATCAGCTACGCCACTCCAGATACCGTAACCTGCATTGATGAGCAGTTTGAGATCGGTAAGCTGATTGTTTTCGGCGTTTGTGCGCGTTGGGGCTGTGAGCGCCGAAAACAAACTGTTTATCGTTGTTTCAGCCAAGCTGCGCATCACAGGGCTCGCACGTCTTAAAACAAACAGTCTAATTTTGTTTTCTAGGTGTACTGCATGGTTAAATTGCAAAATCAACCAAATTAATGCCTTGTTTTTGCCCATTTTTCCATTTTGTGCATCAATTTTGTTTTTGGCGGAAAGATCCACTGACAGAAAACTTTTATGTGGTTACCCAAATTTATTGGGGACCCCCCCCCCCCCCCCCACCTGACTTTATTAAAGCTTTGGTTTTAGCTTAGGCCCAGATTCAATCTTAGCTTTTCAGGTTAAAAATGGCTATTTCGTGGGTGGAGGAATGGACTGGAATCATTTACATAATGCCTTGAACTGGAGTAGTCTAACTTAGCTTCTTGTTTGGAAGGTAGCGCGAACGTGAAAAAGTACTGCTGGGCTGGGAAAGTACTGACATAATATTATTATAATAATTATAAACTCACCAGCAATCTGAGAGCACAGAAACTGTTGCTGCTGCGGCGAACCACATTTCTTATTTACGAATCTAGACAGTTATTTATTCTGTGTATTCTGTACGTTACGTTGTTCCTTACACGGGACCGGATGCTTTTAGACACGCCAGGCTTACCGCTTGAGAATCAGGGAAATCAAACATCGCTAGCAAACGAGTTGCATACTTTAACTTCAAAACAATTTCCAAGGCGTATTCACAGTACAGTACATTGTTCGCTGTTCTGTTTTATTGGTCGTATATAGTCTATTCAGTAATAGCGATCCGCGCGCCTGTCTGTCACTCTGAGTTCTCTCTTGGCTACGAATACAAATACCAATACCAAAATCAGCTGTGAAATTTGCGAACCATGTTTCATGTACGGCTCTGCCTTATTAATCCGGCAATTTAGGACCGCCCGAATTTGCTATGATTAGACCGGGGACCGAGATTGTTAACTTTTACCAACTTATGAAAACCACACCTACGTTGTTGCCGCGTAGCTTTGTTAGGCGTGCTACTCATCGTCCCAGTATAATTATAATCGACGCCGACTTCTTCTTCAACGAACGGTGCCGTTTCGTTCATCTTTATTTCATTTACAAATGTTAAAAAGCCGTTCCTCTAGGACGGAAATAGGTGGAGCTAATGTATCTGAAGTCATTCTCGGCCTACACGCTGATGTGGGCAACAAAACTTATGGATTCCAGAGTGGTATTAACTTGAAATATTAACTTGAGTAATTAACAACAATGAATGGTAATTAATAAAATAATTAACGTATTAACTTGAGTCCTTGAAGGTTAAATGCAGTGCATATTGCGAATGAGAAATGGTCCTGAGACAATCATCATTTATGCAACGACAAATCAAGAAGAGGGACAATAGAATTTAAATTTCGCGGGCTACAGTATCTTAGATGTTCGCGCAACCACTGAAAAATTTGCGCCACTTTGCGCTTTGCGCCGATTAACTTTGCGCCGATTCGATATTACCAAAGAACAAGGAATTCTGACCAGTTTAGCTTATAACAACCATTCATGGAAAATTCTCAAAAAGTGGGAGTGGGCCCCCATGAAAGGACGCAAGGCGATTTTGGGGGAAGGGGGTCTCCGAAAAATCTGGGTTTTGGAACGATGTCGTTTATGGACGGCCCCTTTATCGAGACCGAGCCTAGACCGCAAACGTCACAACGTGCTGCTTGCCCATTTCCCGAGTCAGTGAAAAACACCCAAACTCTACTCGTTTTCTGTCTCGGCATGACTAGATTTCTTTTACATGCAACAAAAACTCTTCCACTGAGGCAAAACTTATGATTTTTGCTGTAAAAACAAAAAGTGTGACTTTGCGCTCATTCCAAACAGCTAGCGACCTGTTTACCAACTATTTGGAATTATTTGGTATTATTTGGTATAGAAAATACCATCTACTATTTGGTATTTGGTATTTGGTATTTTTTATACCATTTGCATCCCTAATCGCGACATCCCTTGGCGACTACTAAACTTCGCAACATCGCAACCGGTCGCAACTTCGCAACCAGTCGCACCGGTTCGCATCCGCCGGGCGCCAACTCTAGAACGTCGATGCGAAGAAAACAGAAGGCGCAAGAAAAAGTTTTCCGACTTCTTTTTTGTTTTTCCTGTGCCTGTTCTTGCTAGAAGGGCTGCTATGACGTGATGTAAAGGATGCCTAGTTTACTCTTTATTTCTTTACATTCAATGAATGATGAGGGTCGCATCAACAACAAGGGCAGCCTGTTTCTCCACCACCACAGTTTAAGCAAACGACGCTTGACACCAGCTTTGCTTTGCTTTGCTAAGGCATCTGGTTACTACTATGTTAAACCAGCTAGACCATGTAGCCGGAAATTGAAGGGCGTGCTAGATTGTGCTTTTTGTCTTTGGTTTTGTCTTATTCTTAACATCTGCATTTTTCAACTATTTGCATCGCTGTAGTCGAAGGTACAAACACTAAAGTCCATGCAAAAATGATTGGCGGTGGCGGAAAAAAGCGATTTTCTTGCAAAGCCTTAATGGTCAAATGGGCCATTTTTGGCAATTTCAGTCAACTTTGATCGGTCATAACACTGCAACCTTTTCAGCTAGAACAGTAACCAAAGTATTATTAGAGTCATTGAAGACTCTAGAGTCGATTTATGTGCTTATCCTATCATCCCAGTTATGAAGGAAGCTGATTTTAGCTGTTGCGCAAATCAGTATTCAGAGCGAAACTTGCGCAGATTAGGATATACCATGGGCAAGAACTTGCTTCTCTATAACGCTAGACATGAGGCTGGAGTCACTTGATGGCGTAAGCATTAATCAGTCTTCTTTTAACAAGCAAAGATGTCAAAGACAGATTGCTAAAATATCATACCAAATAGGGGGTGCTCGAAAGTTATGTTTGAAGTAACCTGACGGTGTTCTAGGTGACAGAAATGAATTCACCATCTAAAATTACCCCAGGAGTTGCATTTTGAGCAACATCTGAAGAGACTCACAGCAGCAGCTCCAGTCAGACAAAATTTTGCAAAAAACAATTAAAATGACAATAACTGGAAAACGCGACTACATAGCGCCAAACGGACTGCAAAAATGGATTCTATGGACCAAAATTAAGTTTGACTCGTGAATATGAGCCGGTTTTCAGGCCGTTTATACCGTTTGGGTCAAATTTGAAAAATGTTGGGCAATTTTCCATAGTAAAACGGATCGCAGACAATTTTTTGACTCGCACACCCTTCCGAAAAACGCGTTTTTCCATAAAACTAATTTGAAAATCCCCAAACATGTATATATCAGCGAACTCGCAATTGCACGTAGAATAAGAATCTGGAGTCCGCTTGTCGATTTGACTCTTCTATAAAAACTTGATTTTGCCGAAAATTCGTTTTTCCCAAAAAACACATACAAAACTGCATGGAACCTTTGATTTGACGTTTGCATCTTGTAGCACTTGTAATTTGCTATCGATTGATATAAAAAAAGTTTGGGGTCTTGAAGAAAGTTTTTGAGAAAATCGCTTTTTTCCGCCACCGCCAATCATTTTTGCATGGACTTTGGTACATATTGGAATGCAAAAGGCCGAGTATAAATCTTTCAATATCTACTTTAAAATTTGTTTTGCTTTTTGAATAAACAAGTGTACATAGTAGGCCTTTTAAGCATATTTCTCAGAATACTCGGACTCACAGCGTGTAAGTACCATAATGCGCTGGGTTGGCGGTTCGATTTAACGTGACTCGGTAGGTTTACACATGTTGTAAGACTACAAGCAGTCATAGTACGGCTCGATTTCGGTAAGGAATGTTAATATAGCTGCAATGTACGTATTACGGCTATTTCATTTCTCAGATAAGATTACTGCTGGTCCAAGTGGCGTCGTTGGCTCAGTTGGTAGCTCGCTGCCTCTGAGTCACGGCGGCCCCTGCATCCATAGTAGCTGTTGTAGTGGGTTCGAAACCAGTCTGACTGGAACTAGATGACGCAAAGCCCCACCCAGGCCACCGAAAGCTGGTGACAGCGAGTAGATAAAAGGGAACCGACCGGATCTGCCATTGCACCGAAAGCCGTTCCACAAAGCATGCCACGTTGGAGGAGAACATCGACAACGTTAGGAGCTGTCTGAGAAAACTACTATGCCGGGGGCCCTCAGCCAACCGGGGCACCGGCGGCTGTGGGGAGCTGACACCATGACGTCAACACGCCGGCGCTCTCTTAGTGACTGGCACCCAACGGCATGCCTATAAGTGGCTGGGCAGTGAAAGAAGGGCAAAAACGTCCGAGATGACGAAAAGGGGGGGTTGCGAAATGGGCCACGAGTCTGATCATAGGCCGTAAGTAAGGCCCCTGCACATCAGATCGGATCGGATCAACTGCTGGTCCTTTATTTTAAGACTGAAGCGAACAGTGTTCCACAGTACATATTAGAAAACGGTCCGGATTTTCAAATTTGTAGGTGGGCCCGGCCCAGGGGCCTTTGCTGCACGCACGCCTGGCTCAAATCTTCACTTGACCGGAGCTTGGTCACGTCCGACCGTGCTCGGTCTCTAACCCCATTACGTACGCAATAATGAAGTAAATTTTTATCAGTATCTGCCTACCTACGGTTTACGATCGCATTGTATCAAGAATAGAAAACGTGTTTCTATGTGCACAATCACAATCCAAAGATTTAGCCGTGTTGCGTTAATTGTGGTCGTACTGTAGGTTTGATCGGTGCAGCCTGGTAACAGTGTTGCCGATCCAAAAATTGTTATTTTTTGTAAAATAAACCGAAAGCTTATTTGTTGCACCAAAATTGTATCTTGCCTAAAAGCGAAATTTTCAGCCCAAAAATTATTCAGTTTCAGTTGATTATTGCTATTTTTACCAAAATCTTATGGTTAAAACACTGCAAGTCTTCCTTCCTGGCTTTCTGTAGCATTGACTACATTTTCATTTAATGTCCTTGTCCTTCATCCGCTCCGCCCCTCAGTGTCCATCAAACAGTGTCCCCTCTACTAGAACATTGCTGTTTCGTAACATAATCCGGAATTTCTGATTAATTAATTTTGCGCAATTTCATCGTCAAATAAATCTTCGCGTCTATATTCTAGAGTTGGCGCCCGGCGGATGCGAACGGGTGCGACTGGTTGCGAAGTTGCGACTGGTTGCGATGTTGCGAAGTTTAGTAGTCGCCACATCCCTTTACTAAAACATCTTTAGCATTCGAATGCGCTGACAGATACTTCTGCCCAACAGCATATGGGTAGATATGATGCTTTGCTATCGATTCAGCATAAATATAACAATCTTCGTCCAAGCTCCAGGACAGGACGGTGGCCCTTTTGAACAAAGAAATGGCTAAAAATGATCTACACTTCAAACACTAATCGGCGCAACTAGTGATCGCCCTACCATTATTTCTCAAAAAAATATCAAATAAATGGCTGTTGTAAATAAATATGGTTTAAGCTTAGCTTATGCTGCCTTAGTTTAGGTTTAGGCTCAGGCTTTGTACGCAGAAGAAACGCCCAAATAGCACAGTTTAACATTGATCTAAAGGGACGTCTAATATCTAATGGGAATCTAATGTCGTGTGAGTGTATAGTGATAGTGAGTGACGTATTGTACGTATCTTAGCGCTCTTTTGAAGTGTGACCGATGTTTGCATATTAAAATGGCCTTTATTAGCGCTGACACCCTTACTGGAACCCGCGCGTACTGCTAGGTTTATTTTTAGCGCGCGTTGCCTTCGTAAATCATGGAGTGCTTTCTTGTAACCTCTGTTCTCTCTGCAAACTGTTGACCGGTCAATCGTCATACTACCACCGCACGGCGACTCGACTCAGCCACCGCGTCGTTTAAGTCAGTAGTTCGGAAGTTGCATCTGGGTAGGAATATGTTACAAAATTACGTCTTTAAGCTACACAGCTTTGGAAATTTATACTTTAACATAAAAGTCTAAACCGCCAAAACCACACTTGGACCTTATCGGTACGGAACACGTATGACAAAGGCGCGGCTTTCTAGATTCGACGCACTAAACCACGAACATGAAATCATGCATTTTATGCCCAACAGAACAGACCTACCAACCAGTAGGGGACGAGCGTTTATCAGTAACAGTGAATCAGTGAGGTGGGAGTGAGTAGAAGAAACTAGAAGAGTTGTCGAATGAATCCATCTCCAGAGCAAGAGTACAGGTGTTGACCATCACTAGCCATGTCATACACCCTTGAGGGGTCAATCCAGGCTGCTGAAGGTTCAAATTGCGGCACTGCGCTTGACCAGTACATCACAGCTCCGAGGTCTACCAAACATACTTACTTATCGGCTCAGTGCAGTTGACCGCAACTTACGAAATGCGGCATAAAAGCCGTCGTCAGTGGTGGTCAGAATTCTGTGAACTGGGCCTATGCCTGTCTTTCCCTCGAGTAAAGCGTGCCTTGAAAATAGTGTTGCTTCAGATGGAGCTCGCATGCGCTTCCGTGTCCGTACCTGGGTTGTCTGATGTCAAAAAAATAAATGGTGCCATTCTCAGTACCACAGATCACACGAGATTGAGACAGTTGCTCACACGAACGCACGTCACTGTCGCACGTAAATGTAGCCGCCTGGAACGAGCAACGGTTACTGTATACAGTACGTATGTTGACTGACCTCAGCACCACTGTTTAGATCGTACATGAAAAGATTGGCATTGTCCTGCTGTCCATACATAAACAGTTTTTCTTTAAAAACTGTAACAAGAACTGACATTTAGATAAAGCGTTAGTCTTCGTTTAGTGTTGCGTGCAACGGATAAATTTTGAGAACGGTAGTAAATTAGCGTCGAAAGTCTGACAATCAAATCGTAGTTGAGCCGAACATGAAGACTGCTTGTTCTGCATAAGCAAGAGTAAAACGTACCAGGCTCTGTTTGAACGCCTGCCACAGTGGTGGAAGGCGCCGAGTAATCGACGGAGGAGGAAAGAACGCGTACAGTCCACACGCCAAATTTGGACTCATCATCATCTGTCATTTCGTCTTCGTCCGTCTGCGCCTCTGCTTTCTTTGAACTTTTACTTTTTCTTTTTTTCTTCTCTTTATTTGCTTGCTTTCTTCTGACTTCTGCATCAGTTTCGGCGTTTTTCACTTTTATGTTTTGGACAGCGACGTGTGTGAAAATTTCTTGACCGGTCGAATAGTCCCACAGCTTAATGGTGCCGTCCTTGCTACTAGACATAAAGTTCTGTCTGTCCTCCATGAATGTGAAGTCAGTAATGCCTGTAAGCAAACTTGCATTTCTTTAGTCTGGTTAGCTGCTGCCAGTCTTGCCTTTAGAATGGCCTCTGAATGTGGCCACGCATTCTTGCCTGTTGGCGTTCCAAATCTTCATGTCACTGTCTTTACTACCAGTCATAATTAGTTCCGTAGCCGTCAAAAATTGACAGCGCGTTACGGGCGGGGCATGAATTCTGATTTTCTGCTAAAATAGACCAGAGCACCACACAGTGTACGTATGAGAATTGCAGACTCACAATCACTTCGCCGGTGTCCGATTGGAAGAGAAAAAACAGACTACGACTGTTAGCAGCTATCCCGAGTCCCTCCGGGCAAAAATCAATGGTGGTCACCTGAAAACACGTCCAGCTTAAAGCACGGAAAAACAGGTGAGCGTACCGATTTCGTTTGTTTATCCAGTCTGTACTGATTTGTTGGTTGACGGGTGATCGGCAGTTGAGAGAGCGATTCGATTTGACTAGTCATAGCACACGCGCACAACACAACACAACACACAGTACCCACAACCAACCACGCTGTGCTTCACAGCACACTTTTTTACTTTTCAATCTTACTATACGTAACCTAACATACATCGCAAACTTGTGAAGTAAACCTAGGCCCAGATTGAAAAACCAAACTCTTATCTGACTCCGGAACGATCTGGCAACCACTGCTGACTGTTCAGCCTTGGAGTTGTCTGTCTGAGCATACGGTATCCGCTCCTTCAATGGCTTGTTTCAAGCGCAGATTGGACAAAGATGAAAACAGACTAAAAGTATGTTTACTTGGCTCGTAGTATTCAAAGTGCAGCGAACACAAAGTTCTGATTTGTGACAATAATTTTGTACTGGCCAGGTGTTCGCAAGTTCGCCACTGCTTTACGTACGAGTGCGATTTGTTAGTTAAGACTTTTACGTAGCCGCGTTCTCAAACGAGCAGAAATGTAGAGATCGCTGCGTCAGTCTTCCTTTTAAAGGGCATCATTTGAAAATAGATTTAAATTTGGCGCCTTTGTGATGACAGGTGTTCTGTACGACGAATCAAAGGAAACTCAACATCTGAGTCATGCTATGTGAGGCAGGCTAGTTGCGCCACACATCTGCAACTATTATTTGGACAATGTGTCATTCATAGAAACAAACGTGTGTTAGAAAAGTCTTCATCATTCATTGGTCACTGAAAATGCGTACAACATACGCTCATCTGTGTTTGGGGTTGTGTTCCTCCAAAGTGTCATCATTTCTGTTTCTGTCACCGAACTTAGATCTTTCTGTTTACTGCAGTGGTCAGTCAGTCACAACCATAGACGTATTGCATGTTGTTGGGAAAGCTTACGTAGACGGGCTGCGAAACCGCATCTCCTTTGTCGTTTGTAAGGGGGTTCTAGGGGTCCATTAAAGCAGTAATATGGATTCGGTCCCTCAGCGTAGTACGGAAACTGCTGCTCTTGTGATCCGACATTCCTCATAGGACCGTAGTATACATTTGCAAATATTAGTGTAGGCATACAGGGGTCGGGAGGTAAGGGGGTTTACCCCCTCGCCGGCCCATACCCCCTCGGCAGGCCATACCCCCAACGCCCAGCCCCTCCCAGAGGGAGAAAATTTTCGCTTATTTAAGGCAAAATATAAGCGTTTTTTTACTTTTTTTGGGACCTCCCCGAGGTCTCCAGACCCCCCTCCAGATTTTTCCGACCCATGTATGAGTGTAGGTGGCCTAATTTCAAAGAAACAAACAAACAAACAAAGTTTATTCAAGATAAGACTCCAACTGACCTCGGTTTTAGACTGGGAGGTCTGGGTTTGGGCCGATTTCCGGCTCTAATGCCCGCCAAAAATTTGGGTCGGTCTCCACAGAATCGTCGAAAAACCCTTAAAAATAGGTAAAAATTTATCCGGCTTTTTTGCAGAACTGTACAGTGGAATTGAATTGAATATTTACTTATTGTCTGCAAATGTCGCCATTCTACTTTACATTTATGTGTCTTAAAATGGCTAATTTTCCAAGCTTCTCAGACTACCAGAAGAAAACCTAGCTAAAAAATCGATTTCTCCAAAACAACCGTATATAGTGCTGTTTATAGTACTCGGGTATTTTAATGGCACTCTACAAAATCTGCTCTAACAGAAACTAACACTAATATGTTGAGGTTCCTTACTTACATCAGAATCTCTATGGTTGCATTATCTACCGTTTTTCTTCATACAAACAAGGTTTTTACCACCAAAATACTGTAATATTGGCACGTCTTGTATTGATAACTGCTCACTTCGGAATGAAAATCTGTCTCGATGTATCGAATACCCGGGGTACTATAAATAGGGTGTACTATAAACAGCACTATACGGTAAGCTAATAACGCTATATTTTGAGCTTGTGGCTGCTGTCGAAATTCAAACTTTCCTTTCACAACTTCAAATTTCTAAGGCCTTATTCAGAATATTTTATATAGGGTGAAAAGAGCTTGTCTGCGCACAGTGAGAAATTTCGATTTCCTTCATAAACGACAGAATGTGGCAGGTAAACGATACTAAAAAGGCTAAAAACATATTTTATTACAAGTTTCAATGGTTAGATAGAGGTCTTCTTTGGCATTGTTTAACACGACGCGCAGCTTCTATATTTTTTCTCGGCCTAGTTGTCCGCAGCGGTTTAGCCCACCCAAGTTGCATAGAATTGAATTGTAAGTAGTAAAGCATGATGCTTATTTGTCCGTTTTATAAGTTTATGGTAAGATATGAACTGTTTACACACCGCATACAAAACGTTAAGATTCAAAAATTCAAGAGCAGACAAAATTTAGGTCAACTATTCGCACCCTAAAAGCGCCAAAAAAGCCGTTTCTTCATTTCGCGGAGTAGCTGACGGAAATGGACATTGCCCTTAAATTTAGACAACCGATTTACCTAAAGCGGATCCCTAAATCTCTTTTTCTGTTGACACCGTATAGCAGAGAGTAGGTTTTTTTAATTAAAGAAATTGTCATTCTTGAAGTGCCTAACCGTGCTCCTAACAAGAGGTACTTAAACAAAAGTTTGTGCTGGAAGACTTAATTTGATAAAATTGATCGTTTCATCACTTGTTTGCCGCAAGAACATCGCCTTATTCTGACGAAAATGGCCGCCGCGTGAGGGGCTCAAACCGACCCAAATTAGGTACAGTTTTTGGCGCAAAAGCGCGCTACCGTAGACGAAAGACGGGCGCATTACTCGCGCGTCATGAAGATCTATAGAAAATGGTTTGCTGCGTTAGATAGCCTTCGAATTAAAACACTGCTGCAACTTATTGAAAATATAAATTAAACTTTAAAAATATAGAAAACCTTATTCTGAACTATTAGAAATGTCAACCTCAATTTCAGTTCGAATATAGCGTAAATGAACTCGGCATTTATTGTGACTACTAAGATTTGATAATATACAGGGTGTGCCAAAAAAAATCAACCCAGCAGTTTTTTTTGCTGTAGCAACCGCAAATCTCAACCGATCTGAATGAATCCTTTTTTAAATGAAAGAAAAATAAATTCTTGAAAGATTGATGCAACGTTTATTAAGATAGCCTGCTTAGTTCCTGAGATATTTGTCCTCAAAGTCAAAACAGAGATTTTGGCAATGAACAAGAGTGATAAAGAACAGCCCAGCAGAATTTTTACTTTTGCAACCATGAATCTGAACCGATTTGAATGAATGCTTTTTTAATTGAAAGACTGATAAATTCTTCAAAGATTGGTGCAATTTTTATTGAGATTCACAGTTCTTGAGATATTTGCCTTCTAAGTCGAAACAGATTTTGGCAAAGAACAAGAGCGACTCCGTTGCATTTCATAATATAGCAGATTCCTACTGCTGGGGCTAATGATACTTTAGTGTTGAAGTAAACCGAGTTTCTGTGTCACCAGTAAAGCCTCCAATAGCCCTTAGCAGTAACAGGAATCCGTTTTATTACGAAGTGCACAATAATAAAAAAAATCCCTCTTTGTTCGCTGCCAAAATCACTGTTTTGATTTTAAGAGCCAATATCTCAGGAACTAAGCAGAGTTCATTAATGAAAATTTCAGCAGTCTTTTAAGGATTTATTTATCTTTCATTTAAAAAAGGATTCATTGAAATCGGTTGAGATTTGCGGTTGCTACAGCAAAAAATCTGCTGGGTTGTTAGTTTTGGCACACCCTGTAATCAGCACGAGCCATCTATACGAACCGTTTTTCCGTACCAAATCTACTGGAGATTCGGGAGTCCGAATCCATATTACCCGTTTCTACGTTTCGCCTACCCCTTTCTTTTGGCATGAGCACCCATTGCGCAGATTAGTGTTTCTAATGTAGATCAGTTTTGGCCAATTTTTCGTTTCAAACGGCCAAAAGTCATGGGGTTCGGACGAAGATTCTTATGTTTATGCTTAACGATAGCAAATCTCGGCAAAGTTCCACTTTGCCTCGCAAAGTGGCAGGGTGCTTAGTTTTTGGATTATGTACAGTCGAGCATAAAAGGATCGGAAACCTATTTAGGCCTAATGGTGCTTACAGTATGGCCAAGAAATAATCCTATAGTATGAGGGATTCTTCAAAAGCTTACCTTAAATAATCTAACAAAACATTTAAGAGTAAAAAAATTTACGATTGCACTGTCTAATTTTTGAGTAAGAGTAAAGAAGGTGGCCTAAAAACTAAATCCGGCGTTCAAGTTAATTCACAAAACGGCTATATTTCAACACCAATTTTAAATTGTTACCACAGAATCAGAAAGGTGGACCCGAACGCCGGATTTAGTTTTTAGGCCACCTTCTTTACTCTTACTCAAAAATTAGACAGTGCAATCGTAAATTTTTTTACTCTTAAATGTTTTGTTAGATTATTTAAGGTAAGCTTTTGAAGAATCCCTCATACTATAGGATTATTTCTTGGCCATACTGTAAGCACCATTAGGCCTAAATAGGTTTCCGATCCTTTTATGCTCGACTGTACATAATCCAAAAACTAAGCACCCTGCCACTTTGCGAGGCAAAGTGGAACTTTGCCGAGATTTCCGAAACTTTTATTAGCTTCTTGAAGCTCCGATCAGCACTGGCCGCTTACAGAGCCCAACGGCCTCCACGTTCACCACAGAGGCCTTACACCATGAGGCAGCTTATGCTGTTTATGGTACTAGCACCATATATGGGACCCCTACCCATGACCACGGGTACCGGTACCGGTACCATATATCCTACATGCATCCTATGGTACGACTACCATATATGGTACGAAATTTGAATGAAGTGGTACTGTACCGTCACAGTGAACGAATCCCACCACCATATATTATAGTACTACGACAGTTCTCAAACGTCGGGGGGGGCTTACTATAGGTACCGGCACCTTATATCGTGCCAGTACCATAAAGGGCGTAAAGTGGCTGATACATGATGAAATCGTACGCTCCTGTCATAACCCCTATTGTTGGTGGTTCCTGGGGTTAGACAGAATAAAGCTGGGCTGGACGGTGGACGCTGCGGCAGGTGAAGAAGAGGTGGTTTTTGATAAAAAGTTGAATTTGGTGATTTTGTTGAAAGTTGAAATAAAACGTGTTGCCGAGAAGAGAGTAGTGAGAAAAGAAAATAGTGTAGGTCGACGCCCTCTCCGTTGATCAAGTCAGCCGGTAGAGAGCCGAGAAGGGTAGACAAAAAGTATCAATTTCGCACTAAGTGCCTACCGGAGAAAATGCGACAAATTACCACACTACAGGCGGTCGACAGGACGAGGCACTCACTACAGGAGGCTTGTTCTCGGTCCTCGAAGTCGCGTTGGGGCAGCTAGGCGGGCCTTGCTTGCTCTGTGAATCCAGTTCTCCAGACAAGTCTTTTATGCACAGCCGCACACTAGTCTTACTAATTCAAAAGAATAAAGTACAGGGTGAGTTGGAGAAAATGAATACAGAGAGCGCCATCTTGGATCACTATCACCCAGGGCTGTTGGGTCGGTTTTTTTCCTCGGTTTTTTTCGTTTTTTTCCGGAAAAAAACCGGTTTTTTTCCTAGGGGCTCGGAAAAAAACAAAAATGCGGAAAAAAACTCAAGTAAGTTTTTAAAGGAAATAGACGCAATAACTGGTTAAATTCGCTTCCAACGCTTTGAATTTTCGTTAATAGAAGCCTTACAAGCATTTCCATGGCATAACTTAGCTGTTTTACGCAAAAAATACCGGTACCATTTTTAGGCAACTTTTATTATTGTATTTTTGATGTTTTAAAATCAAATTACTACACTAAAACATGAAATTAGTGCATTTTATAATAAGACTCACGCTATTTCGTTGAATTCTGCAATAAAAAGCGATTGTTAGAAAAATTTTTCTGTCATCTCGGAAAATAACTTTTGGAAAAAAACCGGAAAAAAACAGGAAAAAAACCGGAAAAAAACCGGCTTGAGTTTTTTTCCGGAAAACAAACAGCCCTGCTATCACCC
>JASANB010001256.1:0-30764 GCA_030248155.1 Sabatieria punctata
CTGCCGCAGTGCCCGATATCGATCCGAGTTGTGACCGATCCGATTGCCGAACTCATGGTTCACAGCAACTTGGTCCTCCATGTCGTTCCGATCACGACGTTGCTCGAGATGGAAAAGTTGGTCGACTCTGAGTCGCAGGCCAGCAAGATCACAAGTGACCTGATCCATCTGGGTTTGCAGACCACCCACTGAGGCATTCAACTGCCTCACTTTCCGTTGTTGTCTTTTCACTCTACCATGCAAATAACATGCTGGCTGCAGAACCGTGATTTGCTCATCACGCAAAAACAAAATCAGAACAACCATGACCAGCACGAAACTTAGCAGCCACACACTGTAGTGTTGCCATAGCCAAGTAAGAGCCAAGACAACTGCTTGTACCAGACCTGTCGGAGAATCAGACGACTCATTGGCCGACACGATTGGCAATGAAAGGAAACAGCTAATCAATCCCAAGGTCACCACAGTCGTGGGTGCAACAAAAGCACCACTTGCAGTTGCTCTAGATCGAAGGTTATACCGTGTTTGATTTTGGTTTGAGCTTTGACAAGTCTCATCTGCCTTTGCTTGGTGTAATTCGTGTGTAGAGTTCAGTTTGGAAGAAACGTCTGGGTCAGATAATGCTTTTGTCAGTGCACCTGACTCAGAGCCAGTCCCTTCACCTAACAAAGCAAAATGCAATAATTGACACCATGTCTGCACTTTCGTCCACCATGTCAATTGACACCATGTCAGCATTTGCTGCATTTGCATGGCTATATCATACAAGTCCTTTTGTGCCACCAACTGTGAATTATTCTCATGCACTGAGAACAAAGCAAAAAGAAAACCAACAAACAGGTAGACAATTGGTCGTGTCTCCTCAGGTGAGACAAACAGTTTGTCTTCGTTAGTCTTTGATATGTAGCAAACTACTAGGAACACAGCTAAGACCAACATTATGCATCCAAGGCTGGTCTGTGTTCGCGCGTTGACAGTTGCTACAAGTGAACGATTATCAGCACTGCAGTCAGACTTAACCAACTCAAGAAAGGTTGAGTGCTTTGCTGACTCAGTGTCCTCTTTCTTGATCCCAATTTCCATTTTCTGCTCCTCAAACTGCTGTTCCAAAATGCTCTGCTCGTTTCCTTGCTCCAGCTGATTCACAGAAGCTGTGAGCTCTTCGGACTTTTGAGTAGCTCTGTTACTCTCTCCTTCTTGCACAGCAGTTCTTTCTCTGCATTCCTCAAACTCTTCCTTGAACTTCTTTAATTCCTCCTGAATGATCCTGAGCTCCTTTGCCAATTCATTGGCTTCCTTGCAAGCAGAAGTACAAGTACAAATTGAACCATTGACAATACAACCATTCTGCTCAACTGTAGAAGCATGAGGCAGTTTGGCCAGAACTGAACATGTTTCCACGTTTGAACGCCTATTTTCAGTTGTCACTGCCAAATGGTCAAGATCTGCGTTGGCATCCATCTTAGGATTGTTTGCCACTGGAGCAGATTCACTAGCCAACTCAATGTGCACTTCCGCCTGTTGTTTCAGAACAAGGTTTTTGTTGCACAGCAGGCAGAGACCCGCTTTGTGAAGTTCATAAGCACAAGTTCCTTGCTGACAATATTGACAAAACAAACGATGCAGGTTGTTAGAGTCTGTGTTCAGACTGCCTTCTACTCGACACCAATGAACAATAGCTTTCTGATGCATGAAGGTAGTTGCATTCCTGAAATTCCGTTTGTGGCCGCATTTTGAAGCCAACATAGTATTGGATACTGGTGACTCATCAGAGACCTGCTTTTTTTCCTCTTCCACACTTAGTACAGTAACACCAAAACCATGCACTAGGTCAGTGCCATCCATACCTTCTGTGTTACTCACAAACATTTGGTTTGTCATACCTTCCAGTGGTTGGGAGTTGCAGTCACCCCAACTACCTCCTTGAAAAGAGTGACCATGATTTCCATGATCTCCATCATCAGCATAATTACATTCACCATCTTCATACATTTCATTCATTACTTCCTGCACCATTTGACGTAATTCAGAGTAATACAAAAAGTCATTATTGTCATCATGCTGTGGCTGAGGTCTATAATTCACTCTGTTTGCACCATGATTCCGCATTTGTCCAGGTGGCCGGAATCGACCATAATTTCTGCGGTACCGACGTTGGTTACTGTTGGCTGCATAATTTGGAGTTTCACAGCCATAGGAATTCGGCCTGTTAGCTTGATGTTGATTTGCCATGTTTTGGTTTGTCAACAGCCCAGCCAACAGTGCAACAAGCGACTGGTCATTGCTAGCACTGACTCCATTAGCATTTGGAGTGGTGACCGAAGGTGTGACTGTGCTAGTAAGAGCCGAAGTTGCAGATGTTGCAACAGAAGTCCACAAATTTGCTTTAGCGCGGCTCTCGTAGCGCTTAGCTAATACCACCGCATCGTTCAAAGTACTGGGGTCTTTATCTTCCACAGAAAAACGTAAGTAGGCTTAGTAGGCCACGGAGAAAAACATCACGCGCCAACGTAGTACGCGCCTCCTCCGCAAAGTCAGCATAAGCGTTATGCACTAGATCAACAATTACAGAGGCGTACTGCTCTACACTTTCGTCAGGCTTTTGCATACGATGCATTAGCTCAAGTGACAGCACATTCTCTGGTGGTTTAAACCGATCAGACATACGCTGTACCAAAACATTGTAGTTGTTTTGGTCGGCCTGTGGCAAAGATTCCATATACTCTCGGGCAGGCGATAAAATATAGATTGGCATAGCCCGACGCCTGCGGTCATTGTCCCAGTTACAAGCAGTCGCAACCGTTGTAAACTGTCGATGCCATTTGGCAAAATTAGAGTCCCAAGTGTCTCCTTTAAAGAATGGAATCAGGTTGCTCACATTTCCAACACCGAGATTAGCCGGTTGGCCGCCGGCAGCCGCAACATTTTGAGCCTGAGCCTGTTGTTGCATTAATTGCGCAGCTTGTTGCATTTGCGCCAAAACTTGCTCCATATTTCTCTGATTTTCACGTTTTGCTAGCCGTTCAGCTCTTTCACTTTCTTGCTTAGTAGCAGGTTCAATTTTAGGCGATGTAGAAGGTGATAAAAAAGTGTCAGCACTACCCGAGGCAATGCTTTGTCGACTCGTTCCTGGTAAAAATTGCCTGACCTGATCCGTTAAACGCTGTATCGGGGAAGTAGTTACTTTAGCAGTCGGGGGCTCTGCTAAGTTTGCTTTTTGGGGCGTTCGCGTAAACATAGGCTTGTGCACAGCCAAACAATTTCTTCAATCAGAACGCCAAATTCGAAATACTTTTTTCCGACCAGGGCCCTGGTCTGTACGTATACGTACTGAAAAACAAGAGCACTTTTTTGCTCTGGTGTGGCCTAGACTAAACTGTAGCCGCGAGAATTACTGTCAGCGACTGGCCAACAAATAATTTTCACCACGAGATAACTCAGTGGCCCCCTATATCATAGCAAATACATAAATGCAGTTACCACGAGATTTCTTCAGTGGACACTAATTACAGCGTGTTCAATGGTCAGGTCTGGTCACTACCTTCCTTTGTCGACAAGAAAACCTAAGCCTCCTACTCCTCTGAGGTATATACCTAGCTAGTCAAAACGACTTACTCGTTCGTTCGAGATGGCGTAGGCCGGTGCGGTCCAAGAGATGCTCGCTGCTACCACTTGTTACGCCCGCACGGTGGATCTAATCTCGAGGAGGCAACCAACCACGCCGAAGCCCAGCTTTATCGCAGACTGCCACACGCCAATCGCATACAGCACACAGCAACTTAATCAGCCCAAGCCATCCGTCAAAATACTAACATTTTCCAGACCGGTTGAAACATTCACAACATCACACTTAACCTTTTCCTCAACACACTCGCAACACATGACTTTCACAACCACGCACTCAACACTAGTTCCTAGCCTAGTCTCTAGCCTAGTTCCTAGCCTAGTCTCTAGCCTAGTTCCTAGCCTAGTCTCTAGCCTAGTCTCTAGCCTAGCCTAGCCTAGCCTAGCCTAGCCTAGCCTAGTCTCTAGCCTAGCCTAGCCTAGCCTAGCCTAGTCTCTAGCCTAGTCTCTAGCCTAGCCTAGCCTAGCCTAGCCTAGCCTAGCCTAGCCTAGCCTAGCCTAGCCTAGCCTAGCCTAGCCTAGCCTAGCCTAGTTCTTAGCCTAGTCCCTAGCCTAGCCTAGCCTAGTCTGTAGCCTAGTCCCTAGCGTAGTCCCTAGCCTAGCCTAGCCTAGTCCCTAGCGTAGTCCCTAGCCTAGCCTAGCCTAGCCTAGCCTAGCCTAGTCCCTAGCCTAGCCTAGTCCCTAGCCTAGCCTAGCCTAGTCCCTAGCCTAGTCCCTAGCCTAGCCTAGCCTAGCCTAGCCTAGCCTAGCCTAGCCTAGTCCCTAGCCTAGCCTAGCCTAGCCTAGCCTAGCCTAGCCTAGCCTAGCCTAGTCCCTAGTCTAGTCCCTAGCTTAGCCTAGCCTAGTCTAGTCCCTAGCCTAGCCTAGCCTGCCCTAGTCACTAGCCTAGCTTATCGTGATAAAAGATATGATGAGGCAACATGACTGACATGATATAACACCACAACAGGACAAAAGACAGCACAACCGAGTTTGTTCAGGCAGTACAATGAGCCAAGAGATTGTGTGATTGCATCATGCACCCAACAAAATATAACGGGGTTCAATGGCTTAGCACTTGACTCCCGTGTGACACAGTGTTCAGTAGACCGTATGGAGACTGAAGTCCACGTCACTTACTGGGAGCAACCAAAAGTAGAAGAAAAGACCGATCATTCTCATTTGTGGGCTTATGAATTCCAGCAATGGATCGATCAATTTCCCTGATCAATACCGAATGTTCATGCACACGATAAATTTTGCAGAACTAAGTATTTCAGAGCTTTTCTTCTTCCTATCACTTGCAGTTTGTTGTGCATCTCTAAGTGAATAAGCAATTAACAATCAAATTGTTCTTTCTACAATTTTAAAACATAAAGAGTCAGTCTCTGAACCGATCGAGTCTTGGCCCTTTGCTCTATTCAGACCCCAAAATTGAAACTTTGGGCTAGAGAGCTGTACATTGGTACACTAATACATACTTATGAGTTGTCTTTCGGCCCCAAAGGATTAGTGGATTTGACGCTCCAATCACGAGATACAGGCTTCTGAAAATCGGCCCGCTTAACTATGGAACCAAAATTTCAAACTCGAATTTCTAACCTACCAGCTGGAGTTGGAAGATAAAAATTTGGGTTTTTGCGTAACTTTTGGAGTACTTTAAGAGTCAGTCTCTGAACCGATCGAGTCTTGGCCCTTTGCCCTATTCAGACCCCAAAATTGAAACTTTGGGCTAGAGAGCTGTATGTTGGTACACTAATACATACTTACGAGTTGTCTTTCGGCCCCAAAGGATTAGTGGATTTGACGCTCCAATCCCGATATACAGCCTTCTGAAAATCGGCCCGCTTAACTATGGGACCAAAATTTCAAACTCGAATTTCTAACCTACCAGCTAGAGTTGGAAGATAAAAATTTGGGTTTTTGCGTAACTTTTCGAGTACTTTAAGAATCTGCAGTCCAATTTTGTTTTGGAAGAAAAAAATTTTTTTCGACCTCTTTGGCGGACCATAACTCGGCTGGAACCCCCGCTAGAGGCGCTTTTTTATTTCATAACTTTCTAGCGCTTTTTATAAGCTTCATTTTCGTGTAGAATATGCTACGATTGCTGGTGGCCAATCGAGTGAAAATTGGCCTCAAATGTCACCAACTCGAAAAATTCGCACGTTTCACTATAGACATAATTTTCCAAATCGAATTTCTGACTTAATAAACGGAGTAGAGCTTTGAAAATTTGGGTTTGCAGAGTACTTTCAGTGTGCCTTCGGAATATTTAGTGGATTTAGGATTTCTAGGAAAATATTTTTTTCGGCCTCTTTCGCGGGCCATAACTCGGCTGGTAACCCCAATAGAGGCGCTTTTTTATTTCTTAGCTTTGTAGCGCTTTTTATAAGATTCATTTTGGTATAGAACACGCTACGATTGCTATTGGCCAATCCGGTGAAAATTGGCCTCAAAGGTTACAAACCCGAAAAATTCCTTCATTTGGAAGGCCAAATTTTTATGAGTTCTCAACATTTGAGGCCAATTTTCACCGGTGGGGCAATCGTAGCGTGTTCTATACAAAAATGAAGCTTATAAAAGCGCTACAAAACTAATGGGATAAAAAAGCGCCTCTAGGGGTTCCAGCGAGTTATGGCCGCGAAGAGGTCGAAAAAAAATTTTTTTTCTAAATCTACTAAATATTCGAAGGCACAACACTCTGCAAACCCAAATTTTCAAAGCTCCGTTTATTAAGTCAGAAAATTGGAAAATCTAGTGGAACGTGCGAAATTTTGTGACATTTTAATTTTCACTCGAATTGGCCACCAGCAATCGTACGCATATATACGAAAATGAAGCTTACAAAAAAGCGCTAGAAAAGTTATGAAAATAAAAAAAAAGCGCACTTCTAGAAATTCCAGCCGAGTTATGTCCAAAAGGTCGAAAAAAGTTTTTTTCTTCCAAAACAAAATTGGACTGCAGATGCACCAAAGTACTCGAAAAGTTGCAAAAACCCAAATTGGGTTTCTTCCAACTTCGAGTTAGAAATTCCCGAGTTTTAAGCGGGTCCTCAGAACCTGTACCTCTCGGGATTGGAGCGTCAAATCCACTAATCCTTTGGGACCGAAAGACAACTCATAAGTATGTATTAGTGTACCAACTTACAGCTCTCTGGGCCAAAGTTTCAATTTTGGGGTCTGAATACTGAGACTCGATCGGTTCAGAGACCGACTCTTAAGAATCTGCAGTCCAATTTGGTTTTAGAAGAAAAAATTCTTTTTCGATCTCTTTGGCGGGCCATAATTCGGCTGGAATCCCCCCTAGAAGCACTTTTTTATTTAATAGCTTTGTAGCGCTTTTTATAAGCTCAATTTTGTTATAGTATATGGTACGATTGCTCGTGGCCAATCCAGTGAAAATTGGCCTCAAATGTTGAGAACTCATAAAAATTCGCATGTTTCACTATGGACATAATTTTCCAAATCGAATTCCTGACTTAATAAACGGAGTTGAGCTTTGAAAATTTGGGTTTCCAGAGTACTTTCAGTGTGCTTTCAGAATATTTCGTATATTTAGAATTTCGAGGAAAAAGAATTTTTTTCGACCTCTTTGGTGGGCCATAACTCGGCTGGAAACCCCCTAGAAGCACTTTTTTATTTAATAGCTTTGTAGCGCTTTTTGTAAGCTTAATTTTGTTATAGTATATAGTACGATTGCTCGTGGCCAATCCAGTGAAAACTGGCCTCAAATCTCACGAACCCGAAATATTCCCTCATATGGAAGGCCAAATTTTTATGAGTTCTCAACATTTGAGGCCAATTTTCATGGATTCGCCACGAGCAATCGTACCATATACTATAACAAAATTAAGCTTAAAAGCGCTACACAGCTATTAAATAAAAAAGTGCTTCTAGGAATTCCAACCGAATTATGGCCGCCAAAAGTCGAAAAAAAATTTTTTTTCTTCTAAAACCAAATTCGACTGCAGATTCTTACAGTACTCCACAAGTTACGCAAAAACCCAAATTTTTATCTTCCAACTCCAGCTGGTAGGTTAGAAATTCGAGTTTGAAATTTTGGTTCCATAGTTAAGTGGGCCGATTTTCAGAAGGCTGTATCTCGGGATTGGAGCGTCAAATCCACTAATCCTATGGGGCCGAAAGACAACTCATAAGTATGTATTAGTGTACCAACTTACAGCTCTCTGGGCCAAAGTTTCAATTTTGGGGTCTGAATACTGAGACTCGATCGGTTCAGAGACCGACTCTTAAATATCAGGTTCATTTATTTGTCGCACTTCCTGCTAGCGATCGACCGGAATTCCGGTTCCGGTTCCGGTTCCGGCCGGAACTGGCGGTTCCGGTTCCGGTCCGGTTCCGGTGAAAAAGGGTACCGGAACCGGAACTTTTTCATTCACTATTTTCGATGGATATTCAGTTACATCAAGTATTATTGCGTCTGTTTAATAAAGTGCGCAGCTCAGTGGGGGCAGTAGAATTTGCATGAATGGGGGGAAAGCTTGATTTTCCGTCAACTCCAGTCGATACTGTTGCTAAAGTGACTCCTGAAAGAGCAGGCGGAACCGGTTTTTTCTCAGATGCGATTGACCTGTTTCCACATATGGTGTCTCCACATACTTGAGCGCTCCTATCGGAACGGTGGCCAGTGAAAGAACCTTTAAGGCAGCTAAAAACATCTCCGAAGGTGACAGATCACAGCTGAAACCTGAAAATGTTGAAAAGCTTCTCTTTCTGAAGTACAATTTGCGTGCTCTTGACTACTGTTATTGAAAAGTCTGTATTCTGTTGTTGATTTGAACTTCTGCTGAAGTTTATAACAGGAATTTGTACACGATGTGCCTATAAATACGGTTCTATAAATTTTGGACCAAATATTGAAAAAGTTCCGGTTCCGGTTCCGGTTCCTGTTCCGGTTCCGGTGCAAATTTTGGTTCCGGTCGATCGCTACTTCCTGCTACAATCTGTGTTGATTAACAACAGATTCAGTGCTTTGATTCTAGAAGGTGCGGATTTCTTAACTATGGGATTTTCACTCATGTTTTTTAAATTCCCCAATTTTAGTGCCCTTTGAGCTACAGGGCTGCCCGCCCGCTTAGTATGTTATGTCCAATGGCAACACCAATCATTCCTGCAAGTTTCAGGCCTGTACTAATTGTATTACCGAAAAAAAATAAATTTGCGTGGACCACCCTCATTCCTAGTTTTTGGGTCACAAAACCAGTATGAGTCGGAATTTTTGGCACTAAACTTGCAGAATATTTAGCCAACCATGTTGTTATTTTTTGCTGAAAATTTGAGCCAAATCGATAAAGAAGTGACTGAGAACGAAACGTTTGAGTGAAAGCCGAAAAAGCGACGGGTCATTTTTTATCTATACTGTATATTGTATGTTTAACTTTGAGGTATGAAAATTCGAGTCAGCTCATTTCAAAAGGGTCTAACTCAGGCAGGGCTACGGAAGGCTGACATTACAAACACTATGTGAGCAAACAATAAAATCCAATATTTCGGTTCAAAATTGATGAATATGAACTTATTCTGAAAATTCGTAACAGTTCAGGCGGTCGATTTTTGCCAACACAGTAGAAGTAAAAAAGAAAAATACTTGTGCCGAACACAGAATGCATAATGGTATAGCATGGGTGGTATCACTGTAGGAGGTCTAAAATGAAAAATACCTTGTTTAGTGCATTCATGTTCACTGTAGTTGCAATACCTTTGGGGCCGTTCATAAACGACGTCGTTCCAGAGGGGGGGAGGGGGGGTCGGCTGAAATGCGACGATAGACGACGCACCAGGAGGGGGAGGGGGTTAGCAAAAAACGACGTCGCTTTTTTCGGAATTTTAGGGTACTTCAATTACATTATTTTCGATTTATGCACATTCTATCAAACGTTTCTCCATACAGAAAAGCTTCCCAGAGCGGTTGTAGGGATTTATTCTATTGATTGTGCAGTATGGTAACAAGAAAACGTCACAGTACTCTATGTACTGCCGTTTTATTGGGGGGGGGGTAAACCGAAAACGACGTCGCCGTAGGGGGGGGGGGGTCCCCAAGAAACGACGCAAGGCGATTTTGGGGGGAGGGGGGGTCCGAAAAATCGGGATTTTGGAACGACGTCGTTTATGAACGGCCCCTTTTCAACTGAAACTACAAAGCATACTGTAGGACTTTGGTTGAGTAAAGTATTGAAAGATACGGAGAGCAAGTATGTACAGTATGTAGCCGACATGGGTAAAGGAGGCTCTCTGACCCACCGCACTCAATTCAGTAGCACACGTCTGCGCATTGCCTAACGATAGTGGTCACTCCATACATGCGATTCGGCATGCCGGAGGGGGTTGGGCGCCGGGCGCCGGCCGAGGATTCTGAGCCGAACTTCTAACGAAAAGGAGTTGGGTACTAAAAAAACGCTCAAAAACCGCATTTTTGGGTTAGAAATCGTCAAAAATCGCTAATATGGGCTCAATACAGCAACCAGTGCTGTCTCACAGGCAATGTTGTGCCGGACGAAAATTTTCCGAATTTAGTTAGTAAAAGTTAGTTACAACTTTTCTAGATTGAATTTAGTAAGTAAAAGTTAGTAACCAAATTCGCTCTCTCAGTTTAGTAAGTTAGTCAAAAATTATCGAGTTACTTAGTTACGAGTTTGGTTAAAATAAACTAGCAGAAATAAGGTCATTGATGCATTTAACGGATTTGTTTTAGCTCTGTAGACCTCATTAGGTTCAAAATATTCACAAAACAACAGTGTTTCTCATTATTTTCCATAAAATTTCGAAATATGATCGTTAGTTTATCGAAAAGCTGAATACCAGGACAGGAACAATGAAAAATATAGAAATATAAGAGAAAACAAATAGTTTTTACCTTATCGTCATACATGTAACAGGGGGTCCAGGGGGGGGTCTGCCCCCGGTGGGGATCCGCCCAGACGATTTCTCCGACCCCCCTTCGCGATTTTCTAGCTAGTAATTTTTTGAGCAAATTTTTCGATTTTTTACAATTTCAGACACAAAATAAACAATATAAAACAGCAGTTTTTAACAGTATTTGATCCCAAATTAACGACTTTTAGCGATCTTTCCGATTTTTTGGCGTTTTTTAGCGCCCAACCCCTCCCTCTCGGTCGGCGCCAGAGCCCCAACCCCACTGCCCCTTCGGCGGATGACCTGTTACGCGTATGCTTATCGTTTATCTAATTTTGGGCGATCTGCTTTGCCATTCATTGAATTGGGAAAGAGGGTAGAGATTATCAGAGTTTATACAGTGGTGCATGTACATACAGTAACGCGGCGGTTTCGAAGGGTTGCCCCACCACAGCAAAGGCCAATCTCCAGATCGGAAGCTCAGGAATACTTCCCCTCCGATTTTTCTGGAGCGCAATTTTTGTGCAAATTTTTTAATTATTTTTACATTTATAGGCACGGAAAATTCCTAAAATTGCTTGTAAAACAGAGACTTTTAGCTGTATGTGGGCCTGTATTAGCAGTTTTTCTGTGATTTTTAGTACTCAATCCTCCCTGATTTGGGCTCAATCGCCCTGACCGGACTCAAAACTCACACCTCAAACCCATTTGGCGCACGACCTGTACATACGTAGGTATTGTATACATGCATACAGTGTACATAAAGAGTTGCAAATGCCAAGAAGTTTCTTCGCACAAGCATTGGAGTTTAAAACTAGTGGAACCTCGTGCCCTCTTAGTGAGAGCCCCAGAATCGAAGAACCTGAATGAGACCCTAGAATTTTTGAGAAGTTAGACACAAAACCAGATACCTATGGCCAAGGGCTATCTTCAACACTATAACTAAACTGAATGTTACTAAACTCATAACTAAGTAACTCGAGTTTTTACTTAGTAATTTCCTGAAAATGAGTTTAGTTTGAGTTGAGTTTAGTTAAGCGAAATCTGAGTTTAGTTAGTAAAAGTTAGTAACTAACTAACTAACTAATGTTTTTACTTAGTAAATAACTAACTAAATTCAACCGGCACAACACTGCTCACAGGCGATTTTAGCAATTTTGGTGTCTGAAATTCTAAAAAATTGTAAAAATTTGCTGAAAAAATTACTTGCCAGAAAATCGTCCAGGCATCGGGAGCTCTGGGCTAGTCGGGTGTGTCACTCAAATCTCATGTCATCTATCTCGCTTTCTAAATACCTACAACTTTCAGTAATGGCCATGAACGAACAGTTTCTCATTTTCTATGCAGCCTTTATTTTTGTGGTCGTTCGCTCACTTGATGGTAAGACGAAGCAATGGTTTAATAGTTGAGTTTGTTGGCTGTTGTAGCACCACCAATCAAAATCAGAATAACCATTTACAACAGTCTCGATATGCCAGTGCATGCATCCTGGCTACTATACACACGGTGTATTTCGACATCTGAATTTCTTTTCTCATATCAGATGGACCCATTGTGGTATTACTACAACCCCAGAGAAAACCTCAACTCGGAAGAGAAAGCTCTGCTTGATTCACAGACAGTGGGTTAGTTGCTTGTTCATGCAACTCCTTGGTAAAAAAAATATTCGTAAAATACAAATATCAAATACTGTTTCTGAAAGAGTAGTTCTTTATGGATTTCAGAGTCATTCTCAAGCCGCACCTACATTTTAACTACACTGAATGATCCTCTAATTGACCGGAAGTGTGTCAATACGAGGTTTGAATTTTCCTTACGTCCTTACGGCCGCAATATTTACCCAGGCAAGCACACAGTCACTGTACGAATGGCGAGAGAGAAGGTGCAGAAATCAACTATGATCCAGTGTTCGATCGAGTCGGGCAGCAAGAGCTTTATAGATGACGGTTCGGTAGCCTACGACGTTTTCAGCAAAGCTCATCAATGTGGGGCTGATGTACACACTGATGCCTTTTTCACTGTCAGCATTGTTGGTAGAAGTGGGACTATCGGATAAACTCAAACAATGTCTTTTATCGATTTGTTCAAAGTATTCAGTTCTTGAATGTTTTATGCTAGTTCTTGCATAGTGAACCATCTTTAGCTTTGTTGCGCAACCAGTTTTAAAAGTCAGTGTTTGAATCGATCGAGTCTTGGCCCTTTGCACATTCAGAACCAAAGCTGAAAGTTTCGTAGAGGGCTGTAAGTTGGCCCACTAATACCACTTGATGAGTTATTCAACTGCTGCAGAGGAATTCCCAATTCGACGCTCCATGCTCGAGATATAAGCCCGCGAAAATCGGCTTGCTTTAACTAAGGGACGAAAATTTCCAACTTGAATTTCTTTCTTACTGACAAGGGTTGGGACTTAAAAATTGGGGCTTTTAGGTAACTTTTCAAAATTGGGGTTTTTAGGTAACTTTGCGAGTAGATTAAGAATTTCCAGACCAAAATTGTCTTCGATGAAAAAAATGTTTTCGCCCTATTTTCGAGAATTTCGAGAAAATTGACTTTGAATGAACAAAACCGCCAAACAATATAGACAAAAAAAGCAGTTTTTGTACATTCAAAGTCAATTTTCTCGAAAACCTATCTCTCAAATCTTGAATATTTTATACCAAAATGTAGCTCCTGAATAGCGCTGCGAAATTCTAAAATATAAGAAATATGTCTAGGGGAGGTTCCAGTCGAGCTGCGGGGCTCCTAAGGGGGGGGCCGAAAAAAATTTTTTTCACCGAAAACAATTTTGGACTAAAGATTCTTAATCTACTCGAAAAGTTACCTAAAAGCCCCAATTTCTAAGTCCCAACCCTTGTCAGTAAGAAAGAAATTCAAGTGGGAAATTTTCGTCCCATACAGTAGTTAACCAAGCCAACTTTTCCCGGGCTTATATCTCGAGCGTGGAGCGTCGAACTGGGAATTCCTCTCCAGCAGTTGAATAACTCATCAAGTAGTATTAGTGTGCCAACTTACAGCCTTCTACGCCAAACTTTCAATTTTGAGTCTGAATAACGATCCATTCAGACATCTCTTAATGATTTGTAATTTTTTCAACGTTGTTTAATGTGCTTCGCATGGTGTAGGCTACCTGAGAATAAACTACTATACTGACTATTATTCCGGCAATTTTACAATAGTTCAGCTTTTTCAATGCAACCAACTGCTATGCGGCCGATTTTTGCCTTTTAAGCTTAGGAAAAAATATTTGACATTGTCATATGAGCTTCTATTGTTATCATATATCGCTTCCACAACATGCTGCCCTATATGAACACACTATTGAATAAAGAGAAAGAGAAAAACAGAGCAGCAAACAATTATCGTATACAACAAAAGCATCAAAAGTTTTTGATAAATGGTTGTTTTTCGTTCAATCGGTTAATATAAAATAGCTGCGATTGTCGCACAGTTGGAATCGGCTTCGAATTTTGTCTTCAAATCGTGCAGATCTGTCTATTTCTCCGTCTTTCTATCTTTCTGCTGCTGGCCAGAACTGTCAGAGCACAGAACGACGCAGAGGCACTTGCCTTGTGCATCTTATAGTAAACTGACTAGGCTATCTTTTAATTTCAACTTGTACTCATAGGTCATGAAGCTTGCAACGAAGGATGTGCTGCGGAGGACAACGACTGCGGTCAGTGTTATGAAGGCTGTGAAAGTCCACCACCTCTGAGTCCTAGTACTTACAAGTGTAAGCACTAATACAAAGTTAACAGACTAACCTATGCCAATTTTCTCAAATTAAACCTTTTGCAGGTGAGCTGGCCTGCTTTGATCGCATGTGCAACGAGGAACAAGAAATATGCGATCAACAACAAGACGCTTGTCGACTTGACTGCCACTCTTGATTTCTAGCATGATCGAAAATGACTTTACCCCGAATGTAAATTTTCTGATTACATTGGAGGCTTTGCTTGCTTTCTTAAAAGGAACTACATCTGCACTTCACCACTCAGCATTAAACAAAACATCGAAGGATGGTTAAAACTTCTGATACAGTAGTTTATTCTCAGGTAGTCTATACCATGCGAAGCACAGTAAACGGCAGAGAAAACATTAGAAATTAATTGAAACTGGTTGGGCAACAAAGCTAAAGATTGTGCACTATGCAAATGCAAGAACTAGCATAAAACATTCAAGAACTGATTACTTTGAACAAATCGATAAAAGGCATAAAGAGTCAATCTCTGATTTGATCATGTCTTGTCTCTTGTCCCTTATTCAAGGTTGCAAATCGAACTTTCGTGTAGAGAGCTATGGATTGGTGAACTATTTAGTAGACATTCATGAGTTGTGTTAAACATGGAAATGGTTTATGGATTTGACGGTTTAATCCCGAGATACCAGCCGCCAAAAATCGGTTTTGTTAACGATGGGACTAACATTTTCAACTCGAAATCTTACGTACTAAAGTATATTTTGAAAAAGAGCGACCTGGCGGTTTTTTGCGAATAACTCCTTATGGAAGCGTCTGAGCGCTTTTTGACTCTGTCCAAAGTTGTAGACTAGACAGGACCGAACTCGGTACTGTGGCATAACCTAATCTGCGGTAGATTGCAATGTACCTACATAGTAATTCAAATTTGCGCAACGAAAAATTCAAAAAACGAAAAAACCCGGTACATTGCGTTACGTTATGTTAAATTATGTTAAAAGTATGTCATCTTCGTTTTGTCGCATTGCATGGTATTAAGAGCCACATTTTATAAAACCGGGGCAGGTCGGCGAACATGAAAAATTCTGACCTATAGTTTTTATTTGATAAATCGATAGGTCTATGGTAGAAAATAACACACGAGAAATATTTTCACTCGACTGTCACTAATATGCAAATTAGGGCCAAAAACGTGTTTTTCCAGCCAAATTCGGTGTTTCTTTTATTTCTCCCGCATGCGTTGCCGGATTGGGCTGATATTTTCAGTAATAATGATAGGTATATTGAGTGTTGTACCCATAAAATTTGAAGAGGATCGGCCAAGGTTGAGCTCGCAAATTATAATTTTTTGGGTTCTGGTAAAAAATCGAATTTTGCAAAAAAAGGTACATCGAAATTTTCGACCAAACTTTCAGTGTAGGTTGCTTAAGTGTCCCTCAAAGTAACCGTCTTTTCCCGTTTGTGGACTTTGTCTCTGTTTCGAGAAATTAGTGTTCGAATTTTCATGCACACGTTGGTAGAAAAGAACCGGAATTTACTTCCAGCTTTTGTAAGAGCTGACGGATCTTTTAGCGTTAGGTCTCGCTTGAAAGAGCGCGCAATGGCCGATGGATTGGTTGGTCGCCGGCTAGAAACAAACCACTGAGTCGGGTACTGTAAGAGTTTAAAGTGAGCGAGTCGACCACACTGCAATATTTTTCATGTTTTGAGTTTTATCATGTTGTAATCATGACTTTTGCCTCAAATTGGGATTGAAAAGAGTACGTAAACTTTGGAGAAAGCTCAGCATGCCTCTAGTAAACTATTTTGAGGCAAAAAAACCATATCAAAAAAGGAGAAAATCGCAGTATGCTAACTGAACTCGCCCACCTTAAACTCTTCGAATACCCAAGTCAGTGATTTCTTTTTGGTCGATGACAACTCAATCGATTGGTACTTTGCGCGTTCTTTAAAATGAGGTTCAGAGCTAACAGATCCGTCTGCTCCAACAAAATGTAAAGGTAAATTCGGGTCATCTTGTTTTTGGTTAGAAATTACTGTGCATTAAAAATGGATTGTTCTCGTGAAATATGAAAGCCGAATTTCTATAATTCTTGGACAGGGTAACCTTGTATGAGACGCTACATACACTCCTTTTCACACTTTAGGAGTTTGCTTTGGTTCAGAGAAATTCGACTCTTATACCTCTTAACAAAAATTGAAACCCCAATCAGAGTGCTGAAAGGAAAACAGTCTTTGAAACTATCTGCTACATAGTACAAGTTTGTCAGAAACGCACAGAAAACTCAAAAAAGCAGTTATGTCAGATGAGGCGTCAAAGAAACGGCCGAAAACTTCTTCCCCTAAAGCAGCAAGGGCCAGAATTCTAAAGCCCTTAAAAGAAAAAATCAAGACCTTATGGCCGAACATGTGAACCAGAAACCGGAACAGCATCAAATCACCTTGATGAGAATTAGGCGATTCTGAGAATTGAGATTTGTGGTATAATTTATTATTATTTGGTTGTTGCTTGTATTATATTTTTAGGGCAAGACCAATCGTGCTAATTAGACTCTTTGCTTGAGCTATCAAGTGGACTTCTCGCAACCCTACAGGAGAATTTTCCAGAAATAATCGGCTTTGGCTTTGGCTGTTGGGAAAATTTTACTCTTGTGTACTAATCAGTGTAAATTAGAATGGGACCCTGTTTTACTGCTTATAATAAACCATTGTCTTGTACATTTGCACTAAACTTGGAGGTTTCATACAAAGCTCGGCGTGCCTTTAACAACCATTTTTCAAAAGCTGACTATACTTGAAGAAGAGCCGTCAAACAAAATCCAAATCTGCCAATGTACAGCGTTTTCGAAAAGGTTCCATATCAATTGAGAGAGCCTTGAGGTGGCCAGCTGTGCGTTTCACATTCAGCTCTTTGATTAATGGTTGCTGAGGCGCGCTGAACCTTCTCCAAACTTAGCATTCACTTTCCATTCGGATTTCGAGGCAAAAGTCATGATAAACAACATTACAGAACTCAAAAACATGAGAAAATCGCAATGTGATCGACTCGCTCATTTTAAACTCTTACAGTACCCGACTCAGTGGTTTGTTTGTGGCCGGCGACCAACCAATCGATCGGCCATTGCGCGGTCTTTCAAGCTAGAGCGAACCCTAAAAGATCCGTCTGCTCTTACGAAAACTGGAAGTAAATTCCGGTTTTTTCTACCAACGTGTGCATGAAAATTCGAACATCAATTTCTCGAAACAGAGACAAAGTCCACAAACGGGAAAAGAGGGTTTACTTTGAGGGACACTTAAGCAACCTACACTGAAAGTTTGGTCGAAAATTTCGATGCACCTTTTTTTGCAAAATTCGATTTTTTACAGGACCCCAAAATTTACATCTCATTATAATTTGCGATCTCAACCTTGGCCGATCCTCTTCAAATTTTATAGGTACAATACCCACTATACCTAGAATTTTTACTGAAAATATCAGCCCGATCCGTCAACGCATGCGGGAGAAATAAAAGAAACACCGAATTTGGCTGGAAAAACACGTTTTTGGCCCTAATTTGCATATTAATGACAGTCGAGTGAAAATATTTCTCGTGTGTTATTTTCTCTCATAGACCTATCGATTTATCAAATAAAAACTATAGGTCAGAATTTTTCATGTTCGCTGGTTATTAGGGGACCCGCCCCGGTTTTATAAAATGTGGCTCTTAACTCTTAAAACAGAACTCCCGTACCTCAGACGCTAAGCTGTTCCTTATCCGAGAGTTTATTGGAAAGAAGAGCGGTTGTAGTACTGTTGTTTGTGTATACACATACACATTTTCCATACACAAAAATACACATTGTTTTTTCAATGTGTATACACATACACATACACATTGAAAATTCCGATGCACATTACCATACACAAACAGTGCTTGAAATGTGTATTTTTGTGTATGTGTATTTGGTCAGCAAAAGTCGATAAAATTTCTAACAGAAAAGTAAAATTTCGATGTTTTTGCTGCAATAATAAACAGTAGATATCCTCATAAATCCTTCAAGTGGCCTAAGTAACTCGATTTCAAAGCTGTCCACGGTTTCAAGCAGCAGAAATTGAGAGATTCGATTTTCCTAGCATTTCTTACTGAAAATCTATCAATAAATTTGCATTTTCAGTACAATACACATACACAAATATACACAAAAATACACATTGTTTTGCTGAATGTGTATACACAAATTACCATACACATTCGAAGGTAAATGTGCATACACATACACAAACGGAAAATCCAATACCAAACAACAGTAGGTTGTAGCAGTTCTGGAAGCGCCAACCCTAATGTCAGCCTATGACTCCTTCTACAACTGGTTCTAGTTTTAAGCTTTTCAAATATAAGTTGAAAAACGAGACTCCGTTTGGTCTTTTTGTGCCCAGCATTGTGCGTACGTGCTATGCTTTGGAACACTGTACCCGGCAGCAACCTAAGCTCAAAAATAATCGGTAAATATTCAGCCATCTGGGGACTCCAAAATTTCCATTTTCGAAACACTCCCCAAGGCGAAAGCAGGGAAATCAAATCACTGGTTTATGTTGTTCATATTTTGAATGGTCAAACTTTCATAATCATATTAGCACAGTCACCAAAAGTAGACATAGCAGACCCCCTGTCACATGTACACTTGGAAACAGGGTTGGATATTTTTCCGAAAAAAAACACGGCCTGTTTTTTTAGTTTTTTTTTCGGTTTTTTCCAAAACCGCGGAAAAAACTCCAGCTCAAGTTTGAGTATCCTAGCCTGGTTTTATGATTCCTAACGCTTTCCAGCGCCTTTCTGAGGCTTTCTTAAAACAAATACACGTCTTACATAGCTATAAATCACGAAACAGGCATGAAACAGTGCCTGACAGGCTTCATCAATAAACGCTTTATGCAAATTTTCTTACATCAGTTTGCCTTTTTTGTTTTAGATTGCCAAATTTGGTCACTTCTGTTGTTTTTCAAACAGTTCTGAGTCAGTCTGGCCTATTAAACATCGCAAAAGTTCAATTTTTAACTGAAAATGGCATAAATTAGCTATTTTTACTTCAGTTTTTTTCCGCTATTTATGTTTTCCGACCCTTAGAAAAAAACCGGTAATTCTCAGGAAAAAACACACCTGACATCAGTGCTTAGAAATTCGAATGATGCGCCCAAATTGCGCTGATCACACAGACATTGCAACATCGTAAAAACAGTTTACCAAACACAGGATAATAATTGCATTGACTAGCTAGCTTTGTGTCAAGAATGGTCATATATGTAGATACATAAATCAAACATGTGCATGCACAGATACCTTACTGTTTTTGCGAGAGCTTACAGACATAGCTGATGCAGCTACAGACATCTGATGTGACATTTGAGTGTTAGATTCCTTCCTATTGGCATCTTTCCATTGTGCTAAGTCTATTGCCATTGGTTTGTTCAATAGAGCTGCTTTCATGCCTAGTCTCAGATGTTCCTGTCTCATGTAATAAATGACTGGGTTAAGGATTGGGTTTACATTGCTGATAATATAAGCCCAGACAATTAATGTATACAACTCATACTGAAATAAATTAGCAGTCCAAATGACTATATTCGGACAACCGAAAAGGACAAACGTAAAAATGCACGAAAATCCAAGGGACATCGTCAGTTGTCGCTGTTGCTTCAGTTTGGCTTCCAGGATTCGGTCACTCTTTATATGGACTTTAGTGCTTTTAAAGTGAGTGTAAATAATCACTCCAATCACTGCATAAGCCCCTATATGGCCGAACACACCTGCCAACTGAACAGTATAAATAAATTGGTAATCCACCTGCAACATACCCCAGGCCAGCAGGCAAAACCTACTCACATCCAGCTTAGTCGAATCCATAACTCGTATTCCTGCAAAAATTAACTGACCTACGCCGTAAATATATGTGCATACCACCATAATGGTAGCGTAATCCTTAGTCATGCTGAGGTACTTTAAAGGAAAAAGCACAGAAATCAAACGATCAACCGAAACTAAAGCCAGACAAATACCCTGTAAGGGCAGCGCCACTATAGCTATCGGGTTGTAAACAGTGTACAGAAAGCAGTATCTCCTGCTAACTTCCTCTCCTTGTAGGTTGTTCCATATTAGGTTGATTCTGTATATGCCACATGTGAACGCTGCAACTCCATTGATAGCATCGGCCAAAGCTAATGCAGCTACTATGACGTATTCTTTTTGATGACGTAGAGCAGGGTAGCGGTAAATGGTATAGAAAACGAACAGGTTTGGAATTGTAAGAAGGATGCCTTCTAGAATGTACAGAGTGTACCGGATGTAGTCTTGGATAGGAGCTTCGGGAGTAGCTGGGACGTCTGTTTGATTGGCAGCTGTAAGATTTGCTGCCATTTCGGACTTAAAGAATAATCCTCAAATGATGTTCTGGCCAGAGTTTCTCAAGAATAATTATTTGCTTATCCTGTTCTGTGAACTGTCAGCTGTCTCTGGTTTAATTAATCCTGACAAGTTATAGAAGAGAGACACTGAGTCGATAATCAGATTGAAATTATTATGCAAAACACCTGCATTCAGCATGCAATCGAGACTTTGGGCAGTTGAAAATGTGCAATACCTAACTACACCAGTGACTATTCTTTATATTCAAGAGCATGTCAGATTATACTTGTGCGTTCATTTTTGTACTTCTTATTTGTCATCCAGAATTGATGACTTCTGATCAGTTTACCGTGCAGCATCTTCAAATGATAGCAGCTTATCATGCATAGTAAGGCTCAGCTCTCTTTATTTAGCATCAATTATCACAGAAAGAATATTGATGATGATAGAAACAGCATTTTTGCATCATTCAAAAATGAAATAGATCTACAGGGTGATTTGACATATACGTACCGTAGGGTTTCGCCTGCTCTGAACTTTTTTGTTTGTGGATTGAATTGGCTGATTTTTGCATGTGATACAATGTATGTGCACCTACATGTACTCGACATTTTACTGCTTCAAATTTCCACTTGTTTCATCACGAGATGCCTGAAAATATGCAATTCTACTGCCAGCTGAATTTCCAGCATTGGTCGTCCAATAGGCGGTCGAAAACTTGGTTCACAGGCACACATGGTCTTAGTTAGATTGGCTAATTTTAACACACAAGGAATGTTTTTAAAGTGAACAAAAGCTGTCTGTCGTAAAAAACAAAGGCAGAAGTAAACAATGAAGTTAAAATATGGTTCTCGGTTCTGTTGTGAACACAATAGAGTACCGTTAAAGTGCATAACTAGTGATGTAGTCCATAGAATTTGTTGAAATTTGAAACAGTAAAACGTTGAGTATACATGTCCACATATCATGTCCAAAAATCAGCCGATTCGGTCTTCAAACAAAAAAGTTCTGACCTTCAGAAATCTCACAGGATATGTGAATCACCCTCACCCAGTGGATACGTAGATGTCCATGCCTTGCATACTTAAAGTAACATAATTATAGCTTCCGCCAATTATGCTATGATCTTCGATGTGTCCTGAACTATATGACAGATGATCTGGAGCAAACAGTGTTGAACATTTCGGATTTAAGAAAAACCTGTCCACCAAAGCGGAGTCGGTGGGTGATCCAGAAGGAAAATTATCTTTTTATGCTTGCTGTTCGAAAAGATCTTACTCCACATCTTGTTATGAGATCTCATATAGCCCAACAGGTTTTGTTAACCTGTCATATAGGACTTGATTCGTGCAGCCCTGAAAATTTTCTTGCCTACCATAGAGCCTTTGTAGATGACTTCATTCAAGAGCGATTGTTCAAAAAGCAACTGCTTTTATCTGTCAGAAATAGAGGTCAAATAGATAAACTAGGCTCTCTAGCAAATCGCCAGTTGACTAAAGCTTATGCTCAGCTGTTTAGTTATTATTTTAAACTTATCACCTCTCCAATAAGTGTTATTTTAAATTTAGTGAATTTTTACATAATAATTCAAAATTTAGGGAAGGACACCACACTTTTCCTGCACTTAGCACAGATTTTTGTTATACAACTTTTGATAATACTCGGCTTTATTGAGAACAGCAAATTAGTTCAAAACCTAACTGACTGGCTGTTTTTCTGTGAAAAATATTTTGGGCTTCACATAGACGATGGATTTTCCGTGCTTGTCAATGACTACATAATGTGCGTGAACCAGTTTCTTCTGTTGTTTTTGGTTACTGATCATTTGAGATCTGTACAGAAACCATCAGTTTACAGAAAATTGAATCACTTCACCAGAGGTGTTGGTCTAGTTGTCTGCTCTTTTATACTTGCGTTGCTGATTCATCTTCCTGTTTTCGTAGTTAAAACGTTTCCACATCACATAATTCTGTTTCTACCAGAGAGAGTAGCTGAAATTCAGTTCCTTTTGCATACTTTTACTCACGTTGTTTCATTCTTGCCAATTTTATTTCAAATTCTTGCTCGTAGACGAGCTCACCAAGAGTATAAAAAATTGTTACATAGGTCGTTGAGAACAGGTGAAAGCCGTGATTTGAGAAAAATTGAAAAGAATAAAAAATGCCTGCTCCTTGGGACAGTAGTTCTAAATATAGCAACAAACTTGCCTGGAAGATTTTTTGTTTTTGCCGATGATATTTCCTTGTATGTTGCTTTCATGCTGTCTGTTAGAGTCAGCAAAACACAATACTCTTCTTCGTTTGATACAAGACCATATAAATACTTCAGTTACTTGATGATTGTTCTAAGACCGATTATTCAGTTCATTTGTTTCTCTGGAGCTATTGCTATCCATTCTGTTTTCTGTGCAGATTACCGTGATGCATTCAGAAAAAGTCTGTTAGGAAGAATACTCATGTGCAAATGGAAAGTTGAGTATAAGTTGCCCGATACAAATGCTGTTTTTGAATCTAGATCTAGAAGATTGCCTGGTAGGCAGTGTGGTGCATTTTGAAAATTTGAAACTAGGTAAAGTAATACTAGGTAAAGTTGTCACCTAAAAAACTAGGTAAAGTAATACTAGGTAAAGTTCTCAGCTAAGAAACTAGGTAAAGTAATACTAGGTAAAGCCCTGAAAAACTAGGTAATACTAGGTAAACCAAAAACGCTCGAAATCAAGTCAAAATATTATTTTTGGTTCAATAGAAATATGATGAAGCTAGTGGAGTTAAAATTTACGAAATTTGACACATTTCAAGTAAATATTTGTATTTCATTGATCAAATAAGTCAGAAATTCATTCTCTGGGCCACTGTAATTGTGGGAAAGCCGGAAATTTGAAGCTTCGCTGACTGAAAAAGCCACGTAAAACTGAAAATATCAAACTAGGTAAACTTGTTCTACCTAGAAGTACCTAGTTATGTGGATTTAAAACTAGGTAAAGTAAAACTAGGTAAAATAGAGTAACCAGCAACTAGGTAAAGTAAATCTAGGTATTTTTCCCGAATATTAACTATGTAGGTAATACTAGGTAATAGGTATACCTAGTTACCTACAGGGTGTCTCAAAAAAAATGATCACATTTCTTTTTACTGCCATTTCCGCAAATTTTGACCAAATAGGCAGAAATTTGGACCATAGGTGCCAAAACTCGGGCAATTTTATGTGTTAAAGTTTGGTGCACTAGGCTTGACTCAATCCCGAGAAATTTCAAAAAAAGTGAAATTTGTTAAATCAATAGTGATAGCCGGTCACCGAAAAAATAATCACATTTCTTTTCACTGCCATTTCCGCAAATTTTGACCAAATAGGCTGAAATGTGGACCATAGGTGTCCAAACTCGGGCAATTTTATGTGTTAAAATTTGGTGCACTAGGCTTGACCAATTCTCGAGAAATTTCAAAAAAAGTGAAATTTGTTAAATCAATACCAAAAGCCGGTCACCGAAAAAACGTTACATTACATTATCGCCTAAACTCTAACGATAGCGTTGGAGTTCATGCGTCAACTTTTTACACACGAATTACCCTGAACTTCTGCGTTTACACTCCAAATTTTATCCAATTCCGTCAAAAATTAGAAAAGATATAGGAAAAGGAAATGTTTCCATTTTTCGGTGACCGCCTTTCACTATTGAAATTACAAAATTTCACTTTTTTTGAAATTTCTCGGGATTGAGTCAAGCCTAGTGCACCAAACTTTAACACATAAAATTGCCCGAGTTTTGGCACCTATGGCCCAAATTTCAGCCTATTTGGTCAAAATTTACGGAAATGGCAGTAAAAAGAAATGTGATCATTTTTTTTGAGACACCCTGTAGATAAAAAGTGCACCACACTGCTGGTAGGTCTATGAACTGATCTCTTACCAAGACGTGCATTGTATAGGTATTTTTGTAAATGATTGTACATATGTTTGCATTTAACTTTTGAATGCAACGAAAGTTGTACTATTAATAAAATTGCGACCGTTAGCTTCATATCAGACAAAACATGCTAAAATGCACTTAAGGGTGTTTTGACATTTTTGAAATTTTCGAAATCCCCTCAGAGCAAACTCTCCTGGACTCCGACATGCTACACAAAACCCTCTTACCTCCCCAACTTCTTACTAATCAGTGCTTGATTGGCTTGATCTGTCTAGGCTGTGAATGTGTAAGTCAATATGCAAAAAATCTAGGCTGTAAAGTTGGGGTTCGAAAAACGTAAAGGACATAATCGTCATCTAAAAATGAAACAAATAAATTTTGTAAAATTAGATTTAATTTCAGAGAGACAGTTAGTTCAATAGAGCCAAAAATCTAGATGTTCTTGATAATACACGTTTTTAATCCCGAGTAAAACAAGTTTTGAAAGTGTCACCCCACATTCAAAGACCACTTCAAATTGTGTAAACCAACTAAATTATTCTTGCCCCAAAGAATGTATCAGTTCTGTGTTCTGGTGGTTTTTGTGACTTTTGCACAGCAAGGTTTGTGCAGTTCTGGAGAATCGGTCAACCATCAAGCTAGGCTAGTGGAATATTTATTTAATTCATCTCACTACAGCAAAGAATTAAGACCAGTTCGTTTCACAAATGAAACTGTGTTGGTAGAAATTTATGTTGAACCTTTGCAATTACTAAATGTGGTAAGTTAGCTTAGATAATCTTGATCATATTAACAATCACAACAACCTCAATGAATGAACAACCACGCATTCTTAAAACGTTTTCCTAAAAAATGTAGCAAATTATTTAAAAAATGGAAGCAAGGCACAATGTTTCAGAAAGTAGAAAAGAAAGAAACAAGCAGAAATTTACAAAACTGTTAGTGATGCAACAACGGTTGGACGCATATATGCAATATGCAATATCAAACAATTCATATATGCATGGTTTTTGGCATGATATTGCATATGCATACAGAATTCCAATATGCAATAGTCATATGCAAATTGACCCTGATATCAAAATTTTGCATATTTTTAGTTTGCATAATATTTTTGTCAAAGGTGTCGCTGACCTTTCGTGTTGTATACTTATGTTCCAAAGAACATTAAACGATTCAAATAGTTGTTTTATTTGGCGCAGAGAAATCCATAAAGTACTCGTCCAAACAGTACAAGTTTCAAAGAGGGCTAGGCTAGTTTGGCCGATTTCTGGTTTTGAGCTGAGCAAAAATGAAGAAGTTTGTTTAGCGAATTGCGAATTTCTGCAAGCACATCATTGCTTCACAAATATCTGCAGTTTTTAGCAGAATTGTTCAAACTAAGGTGGCACAATTAACATCCCAAAACAGCCAAACAGACTGTATTTCTGAGTTTAGGATAGTCGCCACGTTTTTGCTAATTTTTCATCAAACTAAAAATAAAATATCTAAAATAAAAAAGTCCCTTGATTGAGACAGTTTATACTGTAAATCTGTACTTTACAGAGATCAAAGCTTCCTCTTTCCACTTGCAGAATGGAGATGAATGCCTTGAGACAGACGTGGGCTACTAGCATTTCGGTTGAGGGGGGGGGTAGAATTTTCAGTTCCTGAGGGGGTAGGAGCGCCTGAGGGGGGCTGAGGGGGTGGTAAGTCAAAAGTCCGATTTTTGGCTAAACAAGGTTTTTGGCTTATTTTTCATTAAAATAAATTAAAATAAGCTGTTCTGAGCTCATTTAGACCTAATCCAGCCACATTTTTATCATAATTTTCCATACAAAATTCTTCCAAAAAATTCCTGAGGGGGTAGCGGAGCGGCCGGCTGAGGGGGTGTAGGTCAGAACCTAAGGGGGGCCAACCCTCCTCAGGCCCCCTTTGCCCATGTCTAGCTTGAGACCCTAAACTCAAGTCGCAAATAATGGAAATCTCAAGTGAGACTTTTCAGATTCTGAATTTGTTAGTTTGTAAAACTAGGACCGGATTGCAAACCGTTAGGTATACCACATTAGAGAGAATTAATTTGAACATGCAAACAGTAATTTAGCCAAAAATCTGTAATGTCAACCATTTTTTATCCAAAAATTACGAAATGAGCTGGTCTTTCATGCCAAACTGTTTCCCCTCTTGTTTTTTCCAGATGAGGTCTGAATCTGTAAAATAGGTATGCCTAATAACTGCTAAAGATTGCGTAGACATTCCAACCAAACTCGAAAATGCTTGGAAAACGTCCAGTTATCGATTTCAGGCCCCCTTGATAAAATATGCAAATATGCAAAAAATATGCACATATTTCATTTTTGCATGCATATGATATATGCAATATCAATATGTACTAGAGATTGCATGCATATATTCATATGCAATATCATATGCATCCCAAAAATCCGATATCATCCAACCATAGATGCAACCGAAGAACCGGGAATTCCCGGTATTTTCACTACCGGTTTCTAATCCCGGTTCACATTCTCTAATACCGGGACATACCGGGAATACCGCAAAATATATTTTATAGCAGTATTGACTGTTTTTTGCAGATACTATGTATTTCAGTGACATCTGCTGTATACCAAACGCTTTTTTACCAGTATCAGCGGCACGCAAAATTTTGAATAAGTTTTCAAATGACTGCTACTTGCTCAATTTAAGCGAACAGCCATGTTTTTCAGCTTTTCCTTTTGTTCCAAATATTTTTATATCAGTTTAGGCTTTAAACTTTATGTTTATAAGCTTCCTACTTTATAAAGGCAATTCAATTGAGCAACGCCATTCATTGATTGCCTATTCTTACAAAACTCTTTTGGTCCAATTGGCATCGAGCTGCCTGGTGCTTGCCAAACCAACTCACTAAATCATTCAACATAAATCTGATCTCACAGTTTACTGTAGTTTAGCCAATATGCGAGAATTCCTTGAGAAAACCGACTAGAAATGGTATCAATAGCTAAGCCGGATGTTGAAAACATTTATGTTTTATCATGCTGTATATGCGGTTTGATCGATTTCCCGGTATTCCCGGTAATCCCGGTATTTCCCGGTTTTTCCCGGTATTCTCATTTCCTGGTAATCCCGGTTTTCCCGAATCCCGGTATTCCGCTCCCGGTTGCTTCACTAAAAACTGTTATTAGAAGTTTCAATATAAAATCATAACCAATTATTGATTGAATGGATCATGGATGTAATAATTGAACAGCTAGTCAAGAAAAGTTAAAAACTGGAACTTTTAGGACGCTAAACAGCAACACTTCAAAATGTGGCTGCACGTAATGGAATCGTGGGCTGCTCATAACCTTGGATGGAGCCCAGAAGACTTTGGAGGCATCACTCTATTTCACATACATAGAGATCGTATCTGGCAACCTGACACTATTTTTTACAACTCGTAAGAAAGAATATTTTTAAAACTGCAGCCATCCTATAACAGAAAGAATTTCAGTGAAGAATTGAATATCGCTAATATGGAAACTATCAATCAACCAGTCATTCTGGTAACACAGTGGGATGTCACCAAAGGAAAATACATTGGACAAGTAACTAAAGCCTATATGGCTTTGTTAACGGGTCACTGTGCAATGAACGTTCAACATTTCCCTTGGGATGTGCACCACTGCGACATTCACGTCTCAACTTGGACCTACAATGCATCGAAAGTGGAATTTGCATTTTTTGAACGGTCTCCAAAGTTATTAGAAAACTTGGCCTGGTTTATGGTTAGAGGGTTCAGAAAATTCGTGCTCAGTTGTGTCGACTGGTCTCAAGACCTCAGCTCCAGTAAGTTTCAGCTTCAAAATCTTGTTTAAGCAACAAATAAAGTGAATTTTAAAAATAACCCCACCTACTGTTAAAACTCAAGTTTTCAGATGCCACAATTTGCACTACAGAGTTGCATTTTCACATAGTTTTTGCCAGAAGGCCAGGTTTTTGGTCGATGGTGCTAATCATTCCAACTGTGGTTCTTATTCAAGCGGCCTATTCTGGTATTTTCTATCGTTCTGACAGTCGTGGCAATCGTCTTGAGAAGATGAACCTGGGCATTACTTGCATTTTGGCTCTGCAAGTTCTGTTGATGGTAGTTCAGCAACTGATGCCACCTGCTTCTACACCTACTGTTCCTAAATTGAGTATGATTTGAAAAGAATACATTTACAACAAACCAACATAACAAGAAACAGATGTTTGACTAAAGTGGGAAATTCTCTGTAAAGACTGAAAATTTAATGGGCGCAAAGAATACAGAAAGACCAAGTACTCCAATGCCTAATATCTGACAGCCCCCAATGGCTAATACCTGACATATCTACTTGACTTGCTTTCTGTGATAGGCTAAATATCGAATTTGTGAACAGATACATTAGAATAGAAATGGCAAAAATAGATTTTTCATTTTAGATAAGAAGAAAGCTAATTACAGATAAGAAATTATCGAATAAACTCTGTTAACTTATATTTGATTAAGTAGGGCTTCCTAAAACATTTTTGTGGCCCTCCCGATAACCAAACAGCAGCCTCATGTAGCAATTTTTTGTAATTTTTTAGAATTTCATACACTAAAAATGCTGGAAATTACCTGAAAAACAGTGCTATGATATGAAGCATTTGAGCCCCAATTAGTGGTATGATTCTTGGCCCAATGTGCTGCACACCCCTTGCCCTTGGGGTCAGACCCCTTGCCTGGGCGAAACCAACAAACGTCCTCCCGATTCAATGAATGGCCTGTTACATGTATGCCAACAATTATTTGGTTTTGGGAAACAAAAGTGCCGATAACTAAAAAGAATACCCCAATACTCTACATATTCTACTGAAAATTTCCTATTTCTACTGTTTTACCATTACCTCATAAAATAAAGTAAAAAAAACTCTTTAGATCTGTTTCTCTTTCACCAAACAATTGTGCTGGCAGTTTCTTTACCCATCAGTGTTTTCATAATTCACCTACAACATAGTGGTTTCCACGGGATGGAAGTGCCCGGCTGTCTTAGATGGTATTCGTCCAAAAGGAGAAAACTTGAACCTTTACCTCAAGTCTCAAACAGAAAACGCAAATACTTCCTTATCGGAAACACGTTTGGTTCAACTTTGATCAAGGAAATCTCGGAACTGAGAGACTTGTTGAATCAGCTGCTGGGGCTCAAAATTGAGCAGCAAAGAAGAGAACAGAATGCGAAAATGTGGCGCATCACTGCACGACATTTGGAAGGAATATGTCTGATAACTTTCTCTGGAACTTTGTGGATTATGACTCTGCTTTACTTGGCCGAGTGTGTCAAGCCGTTTCTGGATGCTCTGGAAGAAAGTTGTGGCCAGGAGGACCAGATGAGATCTTTGACAGTGCAGAAATATTGTAATGGAGAAGGGTTTGAAAACTATTTGCTCAGAATTGTGGCTAGAATTTTAGGTTCGAACTAGCTCCTTTTTAATAAAAACTATCTTGTAATCTGCTGTACCAATTGGATGTTATTGCTCTGCTGGGAAAGTTGATACTAAAATTCAATGTAATTAAAATAAGACAATGATCATCATTTATTCATGTGAATAATCGATTTAGCAGCAAGAGCATTTGAGATTGCTTAATTAACTCCTGCAATACACCAGGTTTTATGAGTTCTATTAAATTTTGTATGCAGTCCAGGTTTTTCCCAGACCCAGGTTGTCACTCCGAAAAACTCCTCACAATTAATTTGTCATGACAGGTTCACGACAGACGCAAAATCAATATTCTAAACGACACAGAAGCAACCACCCTCCAGTAATATACGGCATTTTCCACACGTCACTTTTTTGTATTGACAGCTAGTCAGACTTTCCACAATCTTTCACAATTCTTGTGAACCCCAATGAAAACTCTTACAGCCCATAGGCGCATAGTTTGTAATCTCTGAACGTTACTCTGTCTTTGATCATCTGGTGGGACATACAATTTGAACTAGGATTTACTGTCTCGACGCATAAAATAAGCTACGTAAACTACGCCGCCGATCTTACGCAGCACTCAACGCTGGAGGGGAAAATAAAGAAAAAAAGAAAAAACTTTTTTATCGGATTCAATCAGAGGAATTGAGCTGGTTGAGGAACGAATCATCATTGCATTTGCATAATAACACGCAGTCAAAAAACACATTTTGTATTTGGAAAAGGCAAAGCTGGCTAACAACTCTTCTTTTCATTATTTTTATTCGTTTCTTCACTTCGCTCAGCGGCAGCAGTGGAGAGTAGGAGAGAGAAAGGAGTAGCTAGGTAATAGGAGCAGCTAATGTCATAACCCCTAC